>CM039619.1:20213769-20406269 GCA_022457165.1 Juglans mandshurica | reverse complement strand
GTTTTTCGTTGGACACCAGAATTCACAGAGGATGATGAGCCCTCTCGTGTTCCGGTATGACTTTCCCTCCTGGGTCTTCCTCCAAACTTTTATAGTGAAGCATTTTTAACTATTCTCATGGCCCCTATTGGTACTTTTATTCGGTGGGATAATCCGACTCGTTGTGCCACGAGAACGGATCGTGCAAGGTTGTGTGTGGAGGTTGATGCGGCAAAAGAGCCTTTATCTCATTTATGGATTGGTGCTCCGGGCCTGCCTTCGAGTAGGAAACAAGAAATAGTCTATGAGACGCTCCCTGCCAACTGTTGTAAGTGCCGGATGCAAGGACACAATAAATCCACATGCCGTGCTGAGAAGGGTGAGAAGTTGGGCAAGGTTCATGTAGGAAGGAAAGAAGTGACTGATATGGGTGCATCTAGGGAATCTGTTGAGGTGCAGGTCAAGGTTTCGGTGGTTGAGACTGATTTGATATCTGACTCTGGGGACCAGAAGTGTGATGAGACAGTGAATGGGGAACATAGTGGTGGTGAGCCTGAGGGGGAGACTTCGGCTGTTGTGATTGGGGATATTGTGGACGCGGTGCCAAGTGCAATAGAGATGGTTCCAAGTGTAGTTAGGTCTGATATGTTGCTCATGGAATAGGTAACGATTGAAAACAAGGTTGAGAAGGTGAATGAGAATGTAATTTCTGTTACGGAGAATGTAGTGATACTAGCTACGAGGGATGAAAAACAATGTGCATCAGGACAAATGGGCTCCCAGAAAGAGTCAGTTTCTACTGATATGGAGGAACATAGTGAAAATCAAGAGGATGATGTCGAGGTACAGGTAGAAGAATGTGCTGAAGATAGCTTGAGTTTGGAGGATGTTGCCTCTGAGCCAGAGTTAGAATTTCAACCTCAAGTATTTCCACAAGACAAAGACTATATGACTGAATCTGAGGCCATCAAAGGTAAAAAGAAAATACAAGAAAAAAAGTTTTGTTAAGATGAAAAGTTCTTCTCGGGTTCTTGCTCGAGTTCCTAACCTTCCTCAATGATTGAATCCATTTTTGTATGGAACATTAGGGGAGTTGGGACTTCTAAGGATAAATTGAAAAAGTTGATTGGAAAGTTGAAACCGAAAATAGTTGCCCTTTTGGAGCCTTTTCAAAATCTGGAAGTTGCTAGGAGATTGGCACAATCTTTACATTTTGATAATTTTGTATCTAATGAGGTTGAGGGGGGAAAATTTTGGATTTTTTGGGATGGCTCAATTTCGGTAAATCTGAATCGTATGGGAGAACAATATATTTCTCTAAGAGTGGGTGATGGTGTTGAGCAGTTTTTATTAAATGTGATTTATGCTAAGTGTACAAGAGTTGATCAGTGCATCTTGTGGGATGAACTTTGTGCCCAGTCTGTGGGTTTACACCCGTGCATTTATGTTGGGGACTTTAACATAATTTGGAATGATTCAGAGAGACGTGGGGGTAGGCCACAACGACTTGGAGCTATGGAAGATTTTAATAACTGGATCCAACAGGGGGGTTTGATTGAAATGGCTTCAAAGGGAAGTGCCTTCTCTTGGTGTAATGGTCATCATGGTCTTGCTCGCTCTTAGGCACGGCTGGATCGTGTATTGATTGATGTATCTTTCCTTTCAGTTTTTCCTAATGCTATTTGTTCTTATTTGTCAAGATCTAATTCGGATCATGCTCCTATGTGTATTGAGTTCAAGCAAGATCTTTTCTCCTATGGTCCAGCCCCTTTTCGGTTCCAACAGATGTGGGTGGAACATCATAATTTTCTAGATTGTGTTCGGCAAGCTTGGCCATCTCGATCGGGTGGTTCAGCCATTCAAAATCTGATTATGAAGCTTAAACAGACTAAAGTTGCTTTGCGTGCTTGGAACAAAAGGGTTTTTGGGCATACAGTGCATCATATTGCTACACTTGAGGAAAGGGTTGAGGAGCATGAATTAAAGCTTCAATTACACTAGGAAGAAGATATTGATCAAGAGCTTCAGGGGGCTATATCGGATTTAGCAATTTGGAGGCGTCGGGAAAAAATTAGATTGGCTCAAATGGCCAAGCTAAAAAGGAAAGTGGATGGGGATCGGAATTCCAAATTTTTTCATGCTTGTTTAGCTAATAAAAAGTGAAAGAGGGTTCTTGAGATGCGTTCAAATGAGGTGGTTTATACGTCTCCAGAGTCCATACATCAATGGGCTGTTGATTATTTCTCATCCTTTCTTCAGGGGGTGCCGCCGGTTGAGAATCCAAACGTTGAGGGGCTTATTGATCCAGTTATCTTTGGGGAGGAGAATGCCTCTTTGGTTCGCGCGCCTTCCTTGGAAGAGGTATTTGATGCTTTGTCTTCAATTTCAGTTAATAGTGCTCCTAGTCCTGATGGGTTTGGCTCTAGTTTTTATAAAAGTTGTTGTGAGGTGGTTAAAAATGATGTGGGGAATGCAGTGTCAGAGTTCTTTGCTTCCAAGTCTCTACCAAAATTTTTCACAGCTTCTTATTTTGTTCTTATTCCAAAGGTAGATGCTCCAACAGGTTTTTATAAGTTCCGGCCCATTAGTCTTTGCTCTGTTTTTTATAAACTTTGTTCTAAAATAATTGTGAATCGATTGACTAGTCTATTGCCGAAATTGGTTTCCTTGGAACAAGGAGCTTTTATCCCAGGTCGAAGTATCTATGAGAACATTAGTCTTAAGCAGGAAATGGTTCACTCCATCAACAAAAGTAACCACGGCGGTAATATCATGTTGAAAGTAGACATGGTAAAAGCATATGATCGTATTGATTGGAACTTCTTGATAAGGGTCATGAAGAGTTGGGTTCTCGCCCCAATTTTGTGATCTGACTTTTTTCTGTATATCTAGCCCATGGTATTCGGTTATGATGAATGGGACAACAAAAGGCTTTTTCCCGGGAGGCCGTGGCCTTCGACAAGGTGATCCTTTATCGCCCTATTTGTTTATTATTCAGCAGGAGATCCTTTCCAGGTTGATCCACCGTAGTGTGGCTGAGAATAGATTTGGGCATTTTCATCAGGCTCGAGGTATGCCTATCATTTCTCATTTAATGTATGTTGATGATGTGGTTATTTTTTCTAATGGAAGTCAAAGATCGGTCCGGGTGCTCCAAAGTATCTTAAATCAATATGAAAGATGGTCAGGTCAGGCCATTAATAAACAAAAGCTCGCCCTATATTGTTCGAATAAAATCTCCTCTTCTCGCAAGCGTCGTCTTCTTCGTAGTACAGGTTTTGTGGAGGGGCATTTCCCTTTTTGATACCTTGGAGTTCCCATTATTTTGGGACGTCTAAAAGTTTTAAACCTTGAATGCATGATAGATAAAGTGAGACAAAAATTAAGTGGTTGGAAAATGCGGCTGCTATCTTCTGGAGGGAAACTGATTTTATTACATCTTGTCAGGCCCTTCACCTTTTTGCTGTTTTATAGGTCCCTCAAGCAGTCATTAATAAGATTCATCAGATGACGAGTTCTTTCTTTTGGGGTGAATCTAATGGGAAAAAAAATGGGTGGCTTGGAAAATATCTGTAGTCCTATGACTGAAGGAGGACTGGGATTGAGGCATTTCATGGACAATCAGACATCTCTGCATATGAGGTTAGCTTGGAATCTTTTGCAAGGTAACTCTCTATGGGCAAATTTTTTTAAGGCTAAATATGTGGGTTCGAAACCTTGGGTCCTTATTGATGTTGATAAAGGCTCAAGATTTTGGAGAATGGTTGCTCGTTGTGTTCCTTTGATTTTGCATAATTCTAAATGGAGAGTTAAAGATGGTGATATTTTTTTCTGGTATGATAAATTGAGGGACAATGGTCCTTTGTGCAATGATAGGCCGATTGTGGGTCACCCTTTGCTCAAAATTAAAGAGTGTCGGTTGTCAGATAGTTGGGATGTGAATCTCCTAGAGAATTTGGTCGGATTAGAGAATGTGGATGATATTGTTGCCTCTCTATCCGGGCTAAATTCTGAGAAAGATGTTCTAGTTTGGACTCCATCAGAGACAGGTATGTTTTCTACCAAATCTGCTTAGCATTGTATTCGAGTCAGAGGATCAAGGTTGGATTGACATTCTTGGATTTGGTATAAAAATCTTCCTCTAAAAATCTCTATTCATTTCTGGAAGGTTTGGCATAGGGCTTTAAGTGTTGATGACAGATTGCGTCGTGTTGGCATCCCTATTGTTTCCAAATGTGATTGTTGTATTGCTGGGCATTATGAAGACATTAATCATGTTCTCATTGAGGGAGATTTCCCAAAACATATATGGTCTTTTGGATTGGTGGTACTCTTTGCCAGGAAGTTGAAAATCCTTATAGTTTATCCCGTTATGATGCCATGATACTTAAGGCTTTACAGATTCAACCGGTTCCATTAAAGGTAAGGCGATTCAAATTAATCAAGTGGCATAAACCGCCTTCAGGGTAGTTTAAATTGAATACAGATGGTAGTAGTCTTGGGAACCCGGGTGCTAGTGGTATTGGTGGAGTTATTCGTAATGATTAGGGTCGGCTTATGCAGGCTTTCGCCTCTCCTATTGGTCCTGGCACAAATAATAAAACGAAATTATTAGCGCTTCTAACTGGTTTGAGACTTTGCAAAATCTCTTCATATTTTGAATGTGATTGTAGAGGTTGACTCTTTGGTGATTATCTCTTGGTGGAATAGGGGGAGGTGTGAGATTTGGTACCTAGAGGATTATTGGGAAGAAATTGTTAGTTTGGCTAAAGTCATTACTTGTCGGTTTCAACACGTGTTACGAGAAGGAAATAAGATGGCGGATTGGTTGGCAAAGGAAGGTGCCAATGGCATCGATTTGACCTATACTAATAATTCTATTTTGCCTCGAGCAATGTTACACAACCTCCCAACCTCCACACACCACATTTTTTAAAAATTTTAATATTTTTTTAAAATTTTTTTTGAGTTTATTCTTTTTAAACTAATTCAATTCTTCTATTTAATATTCATATATTAAATTTTTTATAAAAGAAAAAAATAATAAAAATTAAAAAAAGTGTGGTGTGTGGAGGTTGTGTGAATAGTAGGAGGTTGTATAGATTTTTTCTTTTGCCTCAGGCCCTTAGAGGTTTATTGCGTTTGGACTTGTCTTGTATTCCTTCATTAAGATGTCCTTGAGTTTTTTTATATTGGTAGTTTTTTGTGGTTCTTTTTATAGGCTTGTTTAGTTGTGCCTTCTTTATAGGCTTATTTTTTGTTGTTCATTGTTTTATGTTTGTTGGTTGGTTTTGTCCTTGATTGTAACCATGGTATTCATCCGCCATAAGTGAGGGCTTATTAATAAATTTGTGAAGAGGCTGCTATATGGGTGGCTACCGGCTCTTTCTAAAAAAAAAAAAAAAAGGTGTTACTACTACTTTTGAATTAAAATCTGGACTAATACATCTCTTGCCCGCTTTTCATGGCCTTGCAGCAAGCATTTAAAAGAGCTTCATGTGGTATGCACGAGTATGAAACCCACGGGGGTGACTGAAGAACAAATTAAATTAAGAGCCTTTTCGTTTTCTTTGAAGGAATCAGCTAAGGATTGGCTCTATTATCTACCCTCTGGGAGTTTTACCACATGGAACGAGATGAAGAGGTTGTTTTTGGAGAAATATTTCCCAGCTTCAGGGGCAGCCAACATTCGAAATGAAATTTGTGGTATAAGGCAGCACAACAAAGAGTCCCTACATGAATACTGTGAACGTTTTAAGAAATTATGTGCAAGCTACCCCCATCATCAAATTAGTGAGCAACTACTTTTCCAGTATTTCTATGAGGGCCTTCTACACACTTATAGGAGCACGATTGATGCTGCTAGTGGAGGAGTTTAGTGGATAAAACTCTCGAGGCCGCGAGAAACTTGATTTCAAATATGGCGGCCAATTCTCAAAAATTTGGCACTAGGCTTGACCTTCCATCTAAGCATGTTAATGAGGTAAATATTTCCTCTCTTGAACAACAAATTGCGAGTCTAACTTCTCTTGTTCGTCAAATGGTTGTAGGTAATATGCAAGTGGTGAAGGCTTGTGAGATTTGTTCGGTAGTAGGGCATCCAACCGATATGTGTCCCAACTCTTCAAGAGGAGCCCATTGAGCAAGTGAATGCGGCAGGTGGTTTTCCTGGACATCCGCAAAGGAAGTATGATCCCTATTCGAACACGTATAACCCGGGATGGAGGGATCACCCCAATCTTAGCTATGGGAATCCATAAGTAAATCAGCTCACGACTCAAAACTGCCCAGGTTACTAGCAATATAAGCAACCCAGCCCACCCAGCCCATTTCAAGTAAGATCCCTTTTTTCTTTTTTTTTTTGCTTTTGATTTTTGGCATATCCCAATCACAGTCCAGGCCCACTTGGGCCAACACAGTTGACCGTTGTCCTCGACCGTTGACCGACAGTATGTCTCACACCTCTCCCAACCTTGACACCATTGTTCGTCATATTGATAATATTTTAAATGCCTCTACTTATAATATGTGGGCCCAAAATATGGAAGTTTTGCTTAGAGGATGAAAATTTTCGCGCTAGGTTTCTGGTGATATTCTTGCACCCAAGCTACAAGACGGTGAGAGAGTCTTGATGTTTTTGCATGCCGGCTTGAAGATTGGCATAGTATTCATTACAAAATCTTGTCTTGGTTCATCCATCCATAGCCTACTTCCTAAGCTTGGTAATGCTAAAGCTGCTTGGGATTTTCTTGCTAAATGATATAACTGCACTCATGATGCTTCGTTGTAGTTCCAGCTTGAGACTAAGCTTTATTAGATGCGTGAGGAATCAGGTCAGTCCATTGCTGATTTCTATTCTCAAGTTAATAATCTTTGGGAACAGTTGTCTTGCTGCAGATCCTCAACTCAAATGTTCTGAAGACATTGAGTTGTTTGTAACTTACCATGATCGTCGCAAATTTATGCATTTTATGATGGCACTTCTTGAGGATTTTGAATCTACTCGGGCGTCTCTTTTGCATCGTACACATCTTCCCTCTCTTGAGATTGCAGTTGCTGAACTTATCTTAGAAGAGAATCGTCGTTCAACCATGAAGATGCAAACTCAGGATTCAGTTGTTGCTGCCATCCCTAAGACTACCTTTGGGTCTTCTCCAGCCTTGGGCCGTTTTCCTTCTCAGCCTTCAAAGACTGCCTTTTGGAAATACTGCAAACGTCCTAGTCACTTTGTTACGGAATGTCGTAAATTATAGAACAAAAATTAGTCTCGGGATCCCTTGTTGCAAGCTGTTGCAGTGACTCCAACTGCTCCTTCTGCTCTTGAGTCTATTGCTGAGCCTTCTTTAGTGTCCACTACTCTCACTGTTGTTGACATTGAGGCATTAATTCATCAAGTTTTATCTCGGTCTTCTAGTGCTTTGTCTGTCACCTTAGGTATATCTCCTTGGTTTTTTAATTCTGCATGTTGTAATCTCTGATTTACTTTCCAAAGCTAGGTTGATAGATAACAAGATAGCCACTAATCCACTTGAGTATATACTAAGCTCTTGGCCACTGACAGTTCCCCACTTGCAGATGCAACACTTTATCGACAATTAGTTGGTAGTCTCATTTACCTTACTGTCATCTGGCCTGACATTTCATATGTTGTTCGTCTGGTCAGTCAATTTATGAGCACGCATCGATCTACCCATTTTGTTGTTGTTCTTCGAACTTTACGCTACATCAAGAGTACTCTGTTTCATGGTCTACACTTCTCATCCCACTCCTCTCTGGAGCTCCAGGCCTATTCTGATGCAGATTGGGCTGGTGATCCTACTAATTGTTGCTCCACCGCTAGCTATTGTTTCTTACTTGGTACTTCTTTGATTTTGATAGCATAGTAAGAAACAGTCCATTGTTGCCCATTCTAGCATTGAGGCTGAGTATCGTGCCCTTGCTGATACGACATCTGAACTTTTGTGGTTACACTGGCTTCTGAAAGATATGGGTGTTCCTCAATCAATAAGGTCTCATCTTCACTGTGATAATCGTAGTGCCATCCAGATTGCGCACAATAATGTGTTTCACGAGCGTATCAAATATATTGAAATTGATTGTCATATCATCCGCCACCATCTTTAGCATGGTGTCCTCCAGTTACACTCAGTTTCTTCTGAAGATAATCTTGCTGACATTTTTACGAAATCATATCCACCTAGTCAACTTGGTAATCAATTTCCAAACTCTAGTTGACTTCGCCACCAAGAGTTTGAGGGGGATGTTAGTGTATATATTTGTGTCTTAGAATATACCAAGAATATTAGATCATATCCTTAATTTCCTATAATTATGTTAAGTTAGAATCTTTCCTTTTAGTTGTATTTTATTATTTGCTTTGGCCATATTCAAAACTATATATAGGCCTTCTTTGTATAGTTTGATACACACAGAAATATACACTTGTATGATTCTCCAGAATTCTCTCTGTTTCAACAATTAATATTCACAAATTATTTATTATTATTTTATTACTATTCATAAATAATTTTACTATTATTTATCCAAATCAAACATATGATTGTAAGTGTTAGGGACTAAATTGACTAGGTCAAACCCTTTAGAAACCTATCACTAAGGGAAGAGATAAAGTCAAGAAATAAGGCAGGAAATAGATAAGGCAAGAAAGAGATAAGACAAAAAAGTTGACTCAGACTCCTAAAAGGAAAAGGCTTCACAAGGTAAATTGAACTCTATCATTCCAAGAAAATAACCTCTATATAAGGAGCAGCTCCTCCACAAATCTTACAAGCTCTCTCCAGGCTCTCACCACCAATTCTCTAGAGAGACTCTCCTAAAACTAAATTCTCCTATTATATTGAACGATATGTGAGGCTACGAGAAATTGTAAAACCATCATCTGATATAGTAGATTTTGCCCCAACAACTCGTGGACGTAGGCTTTTATGCCGAACCACTTAAATTATTTTGTCTCCCTTTATTTATTTTATTTGCTTGTTTATTATTTATCGTATGGATGAACGCGAATTGCACCGTATCGACATCCAAATCAGCTCGTGGGTCGGGAATAACTCTTTCTTCCTTTTCGGACTGTTGTGCAATTTTTGGCATTAGCAGTTAAAAAAATATCAGATATATGATATATATATATATATATCTCTCTGTGGGATTCTTTCCAGTACCTCTCTGGGTTGCTGGATTTTTTGCTTGTTCCAGGTACACAATGCTGAGTTCTCTGTCCCAACTCCAAGTCAGGCACAATCACGGCCGATCGCTCTTCAAAGTAGAGACATAGTGGCCATTGCCAAAACCGGTTCCTGGAAAACCTTGTGTCACTTGATTTCGGGATTTCTTCATCTCAAGCGCTACTGCAACAACCCTCAATTGGGTCCAACTGTGTTGGTTTTGTTGCCAACTAGGGAGTTGCCAACACAGACACAAGATGAAGCTGTGAAGTTTGGAAAGTCATCAAGAATTTTGTGCACGTGTTTACACGGAGAAAGCCCAAATACATCCACTAAATCGTGCAATTGTCGCATTGATGGGGCCGAGTGGTACAGCTGTGAGGCAATCAAAACCTTCATATTGAGTGATAAAGATGCCTTCTCGCCTTGGGATAAAGATCATGCAATATAGCAACATCATCCAAAATCTCCAGCACGACATCCTTGCGTTTCTCAGCGATGCAGTTCACAAAACAAAAAACAAAAAACAAGACAAAACAAAAAAAAGACAAAAAAAAAAAGAAGAAGAAGAAGAAAGAAGGTCGAGCTGGTTGACTCAAAAGTGAACTCGCCAAAGACGAATAATTTTCATTGCGACAAAAGCGCTCAAGGATGAACAAATTCCCTGTGCAAAAATCATTCAGCAGCAAATGATCTCAATCAGGATAAATTACTAACAAAGTTGATTTTTTAAAAGGCTTTTCCCACGAGGCTCTTCAAGATTCCATGAGAAACTTGGCTGCTACGTGTCGTGGGAACATACTTCACTGTAAATGAATTGCATGGCGCGAAGCACCAACAATGAAGCGGATCTCGGGCTCCACTTGTGCATCTCAATTTATCTTCAACAAAATAGATTGTTCGGTATCGCGGGAGTCCCGAGCCTTGTTTTTGCTGGTATTGATGGCATCCTAGGATCAATGCCAGAGCATGACTGTCGACGGGCATCCGTGGGTCACCAACCTTCGCCACACTCAAGCGAGAAACCAAGGTTTGCAAACCTCAAGCTTGTGCTTTGGATTATTTAATCTAATCAGTTTGGCTTTTATTTTAAGGAGAACTCTAGCTCCCACCACAGAGTGTGGTCGCATTTTATCTTCTACTACAACAAAGCAGTTGAGTTCAATCTTAACATCAACGCGGTAGAATCATCCTCCCACTACACTCCACTTGCCAAGGTGACGCGGTCGAGAGCATCTCCCGCTACACCTATTTGCCAAGGCTACACGGTCTAGGATCTCTCCCGTTATTCCCATCGCCAAGAGCTACACAGTCGGGGATCTCTCCCGTTATGCCCATCGCCAAGAGTTATGCGGTCGAGGGCATCTATCACTACACTCGCATCGCCAAGGTTACGCGGTTGAGACACTCTCCCGCTAGCCTAATAATTAAAGGTGACGTGGTCGAGGTGATCTTCCACTAGCCTCATATTTATAAGGTAAAACGGTCGAGGTGATCTCCCGTTAACTCCTTCTCGCCAAAGGTGACGTGGTCGAGGGATCTCCCACTAGCCTCAAATTTAAAGGTAAAACGGTCGAGGTGATCTCCTATTAACACCTACATCCGAGTGTCTCCACTCGCTACAACCGTTGCTAGCGGGTTACCTTCGGGAATGAGCTTCCAAGCTCTATAACCGCTTCACGCAGGTGTCCTTCGGGAACGAGTCGACGGGCTCAACAACCGCAAAAGATGGATCTGAGGGGGTTGACGGGCACCC
This sequence comes from Juglans mandshurica, assembly GCA_022457165.1. Classification (NCBI taxonomy): domain Eukaryota; kingdom Viridiplantae; phylum Streptophyta; class Magnoliopsida; order Fagales; family Juglandaceae; genus Juglans; species Juglans mandshurica. The sequence goes on along the minus strand of CM039619.1, from coordinate 20,395,349 downwards.
TAACCACTTAAGTGTGGGTTACTATTTATGGGCAGATTATTTCAGGGCCAAGTATTGTAGGAATGACCATGTTCTAGCTTGGTCAGAGAGGCCCAATGATTCACGGTTCTGGAAATCGATGTTGGGTATTATTCCAAAAGTCATGGAGAATGTGAAAGTCTTGGTGCGAGGTGGAAACTCCCTTTTCTGGTATGACAAGTGGCTTGCTTCTGGTCCACTTTTTGTGAGTACTGAGATGATTGCCAACAAGAAGCTATGTATTCGGGATTGTTGGATTCAAAACAATTGGAATTCTGATTTATACTGGAGTTGGTGGGAGCTGATAGAACTTTGGAAATTGGACAATGCTACAGCTCCTGCCGGAGCTATAACATGTGTTTTCATGTGTGTTTTTTAAAGTTATTTTTTACATAGATTTTTTTAATATTTTTAAATATTTTTAAAAAATAAAATAAATTTAGAACATCGTTAAAAACATTTTCTTAATTAGAAAGTAAAAAAAAATCATTAAAAAATACTTCCTTAATCACGAAGTAAAATAAAAAATCATAAAAAAAATTTATTTTACTTCGTGATTAAGAAAGTATTATTTAATAATATTATGAATTTTTTTTATTTTTTAAAAATCTTTAAAATTGGTAAAAAAATCTATATAAAAAAAGAACTTAAAAAAACACATTATAAAACACATGCTAGAGCCCAGCAGGAGCCCCAGCAGGAGCTCTAGCATTATTCTTGGAAATTATGCACAATGTTCTGGCTGGTAAAAGAGGTGCGGACGTCTACGTTTGGAAGCCAACACCTGATGGTACTTTCTCTTCAAGGACAACATGGGAGACAGTGAGAAAATATGGAGAAGTTCTAATATGGAAGGACTGGATATGGCACCCTTTACTTCTCAAAAGGATTTCCATTTGTGTATGGAAAGTCTGGCTCAAGTGTATGCCCGTAGATGAGAGAGTTCGGGCCAAGGGAATTTCAATGGCTTTGGCATGCGATTGCTGTGCGCAGCGGTGCCAGGAAGACAGTGATCACATCCCCTCTTCAGGTGAGGTAGCTACAGAGATTTGGCGTCAGGCTAGTGTGTTATTGGGGGCTCCTTTCACAGGTTCATCCCCTGGAAAAACAGAATCTCAAGCTGGTTTTCTTATGCCAAAAAATCATCTATCAAAGGTATTTTAATTGGAGTGATGCCGTGTGTGATTACTTGGTGTTTATGGAAGAGACGATGTATAGCTAGAATGGAGGTGTGCAACAAAACCGGAACAAGTTTGGAGACAAGTAAAATACTGGGTTAGTGAGATTGCAGTGAATTCAAATGCCATACAGAAGCTCACAACGCCAGACATGGAGTTAGTGCAGGAACTCAAACTTCAGCATCGTCTCCCTTGTGCAAGGTCGGGTAAGTATGTGAAATGGACTAAGCCTCCTTCTGATTGGGTGAAATTGAATTGTGATGGTAGTTGTAGGGGAAATCCGGGAAATTCTGGAGGTGGAAGAATTATTCGAGATTACCGTGGCGCAGGGTGTTAGTGGCTTTTTCTAGTCATTTTGGACAAGGCATGAATAATAGCGCAAAACTCAAAGCAATTCTCGAAGGTATTTGTTTGTGTAAACGGCTTCGATATTTGAATGTGATCAATGAAAGTGACTCGCGCATTGTCGTCGATTGGCTACGGAAAGGTACATGCTCTTTATGGTACCTTTGGAATTTTTGGGAGGATTTAATGGTTGCAATAGAAGGGGTAAATTTCATGGTACTTCATCAATATAGGGAAGGGAATAGTACAGCTGATTTTCTTGCTAGAGAGAGGGAAATGGGCATGAACGTGATTTACGAAGAGCGGGCTTTGCTACCTCGTCTCCTTAAGGGAATTCTTCGTTTGGATAGGTGGGGTCTCCCCTCCTTTCGTACATAGATTTTTTTGAGTTTTGTTTTTTATTCAAGCTTAGGCTTGTTTTAGAGTGATTTGGTTGTGTTTAAAACTGGTTGAGCCTCCTTAGAGGGTTTTGATCAGTTTTGTTTTTTGTTTTGGTAGGCATGTTTAGATTTTTCTAGGTTTTGATAGTTGGTCGTTGGAGTTGGTTTTTTGTAAGGTATTTTTGTCTTGATTGTTACTACGGTATTCATTCGCTATAAGTGAGGGTTTATCAATAAACTTGGGACTGGGCTACTATGTGGGTGGTTACCGACTCTTTAAAAAAAAAAAAAAAACTCTTACATCCACATCAAAATGGAAAAACACCAACAAGAAATACAGCACGTGGCAAAATCCACTGAGGCCACCAAAAAAATCACTGGGCACAGAAATATACGCACTTTACTAACGATAAACATTCACATACAATCACTACATAAACGTTCTTACAAACAAACTTCACAAAGGCTCATCCTCAAAGGTCTTTACTATAAATTTTACAATTTCTTCTTGAGGACCACTCATAGAGATATCCATTGTATAACAGTGAAAAACTACGGACCATCTACCAGAATTTCTTTTTCTGCAGGTTACCTTCATCACAGTTGACTTGAAGATTCTCAAGGCCTTCTTGATAAACAAGTTAACCTTAAGAATCGAGGGCATCTGTTAGAGACTAAATTGACTGGGTCAAACCCTTTGGAAACCTGTCACTAAGGGAAGAGATAAAACCAAGATATAAGGTAGGAAATAGATAAAGCAGGAAATAGATAAGGCAGGAAAGAGATAAGACAAAAAAGTTGACTCAGACTCCTAAAAGAAAAAGGCTTCACAAGATAAATTGAACTCTATCACTCAAAGAAAATAACCTCTATATAAGGAGCAGCTCCTCTACAAATCTAACAGGCTCTCTCCAGATTCTCTCCACCAATTCTCTAGAGAGACTCTCGTGAGACTAAATTCTCTCATTGTATTAAGCGATATGTAAAACTATGAAAAATTGTAAAACCATCATCTGATATAATGGATTTTGCCTAACAACCCGTGGACGTAGACTTTTATGATGAACCACGTAAATTTTTTTGTTTCCCTTTATTCATTTTATTTACTTATTTATTATTTATTGTATGGATAAATGCGAATTGCACCAAATTTTTTACATTAACAGTAAGCTTATGGGTTGGTTTTCTGTGAAGTTTGAAGACTCTCTTCGTCCCTCCCACTATTTCCTCTTTCCGAACGCACCGACCCCCACCCTTATAACTCTAAAACCCTTCTCTTTCTCTCTTTTCTTAATACATTTCTTTTTGGGAAATGACACACTTCGCGCTGGGGGCTACCGTTAGTAGCTCTCGCTCCCATTTTTTATTTTTTTTAATATTTTTTTATTTAGTGATTAATGATATATTTTTTAATAATATTATGATTTTTTATTTATTTAAAAAATATTTAAAAGTATTAAAAAATACATATATGAAAAAGTAAAAAATAAAAAATAAAATAAACAAACAAATCCTAAGACTAATGGTAGCTCCCAGCGACAGCTGGGAGCGGTGGTAGAGCTATCCTTTCTTTTTACTAAAACACGCGAAGATTTGAGGATCTTTCATCCCATGCACACTTTACGTTGAACGTATTGGATTGGATGACGAAGATTGCACTACAAATGAACAACATTATAGAAATTTTATACATTAATTACTATTTATTTTCACATTTCATATTTATAGTTTTTTTTTATAAGATGTGAGAATGTTTTTCATAAGATGTGGAAGTATTTTTTATAAGATGTAGAGTATAAAATAATGAATAATGTCTAATGCATATAATTTTTGTTATATTAAACTACAACATAGCTACAATTAAGATCGGTTTATTTTCACCAATATCTCACATTTAATCATTATAATTTTTTAAGATTTTACATAAAATAAAATAAAAAATTTTAATTTTTTAAAATTTTAAAATAAAAATTACATTAAAAGAATTATATTTTAAAAATATTGTATTCAAATTTTATTAAATTAATTTATAATAAAGGATGCGTTAACTTTAAAGAAAATGATAGGGATCCCGTTCATTTTTTCTGTTACAATATTTTTAATTTATTTTTTCGTTTTTTATTTTTGTAGTGATTAAGAAAATACTATTTAATAATATTATGAATTTTATTTTTTAAAAAAATATTTAAAAGTGTAAAAAAGATTATGTGAAAAAAAATATTTAAAAGTGGTTTTTTTTTTACATCATTTTTTAACATTTTTAAATATTTTTTTAAAAATATAAAATTTACAATATTATTAAATAATATTTTCTTAATCAATATAAAAAAAATAAAAAAATAAATTATAACGGATGCTTTTAACGGAATCCCAGCAATTTCTCTAGCATTGCCGTAACTTTAAACATCTCGTTAAATATCATGTTAAAAAAAAAAACCGAATGGAAGATTGAATAAAACAAGCCATCAAACAAGTTGGCACCCTCCCGAACCAAATTGGATTAAAATAAATTGGGATGTGGCAACTAAAGATAGTGGGCATAGAATTGGAGTTGGGATAGCTGTTAGAGACTCGGAGGGGACTTTACTGGCCTCATGCATGCAACCTCTTCAATTTTGTTCACAATCTCTCATTGCTGAAGCAAGAGCCTTAATATCTGCTATACAACTTGGTAAAGAACTTAACTTGCATAATGTAGTTTTTGAAGGTGATTATCTACAAGTGGTAAATACAGTTAAACAAAATGGGAAGGACAAAGGGATACTTCAATGTCTTATACATGATGTTCACTCTCTCTTGGTAGATACAACATGAGAGATCAGACATGTCATGCGGAGTGCAAATCAGGTGGCTGACATGTTAGCTCAACAAGCACTTAACCAAAATTGTGAAATTATTGAAATTGATTTTATCAACCAAGGAATCAGTGCTCAAGTTATGGCTGAAGGATATATATCAAGTTCTTGTTCTAGTGATGTAGATGTTGATCAACCTTATGTAAGTGTTGTAACCCATAGTCATGTACTGCCTGTTTCTGAACTCAACGATGTAATGGCTATGGCCAAAACGTTGTTGTGTGAATGTAGTTGAATATTATATCATTAAAAAAAAAAAAAAAGTATGTGGCCAGCAGAGCTCGGTAGCTTCCAATGGCTCCAAGCCACAGAAACAGGGAAGGGTGACCCCACAAGCGCTTCTTCCTTCCACTAGTTTTCCCCCTCCTGATTCGTCAGATCCCAATCCTTATCTTCACAACCTCACCCATTCTGGTGTCTAATCTCTCACCAAGCGCTTCTCCTCCTTGCGTATCCTCTCTCTCTTACACCCTTCTTCATTCTACAACACACTTCCCGTTATATTTCTTCCTCAGTGTCCTCAGACTTTTCTCTTTCTTTTTCTTTCTTTCCCCATTTTGTTAGACAAACTTTCAGCATGCTTGACCATACTTTGGGTGTGGCTCGTGCTTTCTGTTAAAGGGTTTGGAAGTATTTCCCAGAATAAAGTCCTTTATATCACTGTTTCTTTGGCTTACCTTTCCTTGTAAATTTTCTGGGATAACACCACATGCAGTGTCGTGACACTGTTGGTGGTTCTGTATCAACAGCACTTGAATCTTCAAAGGAATCTCTCTCTCTCTCTCTCTCTCTCTCTCTCTCGAAACAAAGTAGTACAGATATAAGGAGGTGGGTATATTTATACACATACATATATTACCAAAAATCCTAAGAAGAAATTGAAAAGATTAGTGGAGGAGGAGGGATCAGAAAGAGAAAGATGAAAATTCAGTGTGATGTGTGTGAGAAAGCTCCGGCAACAGTTATTTGCTGCGCAGACGAGGCCGCCCTGTGTGCGAAATGCGACGTTGAAGTTCATGCCGCGAATAAGCTCGCAAGTAAGCACCAGAGGCTTCTCCTTCAATGCCTCTCCAACAAGCTCCCGAGATGTGACATCTGCCAGGTAATTCAGTTCCTAAATCCTCGTTTTCTCTAATATATTTTCTCTATAATCATTTATATTGATAGTTCCATACCTTTTATGCTGCAGATTTGTTGGTGTATTTAGTTTATCTGTGCATGTGTTGGTTGTTATAAATTAGTACATGTGAAGCCGCAACATCTGAAATTTGAGTGGGCTGGGGTGGGGTTTTTGGCAGATCTTTGGTTCAAAGTTTACCAAGCCCAAACTATTTGAAACTTGTCATCTATTCTGTCAAAATGAAGTCAAGAAGTTTAAGAAATAATTTTTTGAGCGACTTCTGGCTTCTCGCTCACTGATTGAAGGCTTGACTTGAAAGGACCACAAGAGATCAGTCATTCACCCAAAAACTTAAGCAATATATAGTTAATGTCAAACTACTAAGATCAAGGTGCTTTGTGAGAAAGAGCATAGATTGAGTACTAAAATTTAGTGCAGCATGTGTCTACATGAACTTGTGTTCAGGCTTAATTTGTTGTTGTCATTACGTGACATGGATTTATTTCGATATATAGCAGAAATAGATCTCTAAATGTGTTATTTTTAGGTTGGGTTTGGATAGTCAGATGAGATGTTGAAAGTTGAATAAAATATTATTAGAATATAATTTTTTAGTATTATTTTTATTTTGGAATTTGAAAAAGTTGAATTGTTTATTATATTTTTGTATGGAAATTTGGAAAAGTTGTAATGATGAGATAAGATATTTTGTGTATCCAAACCCGTCGTTAATGTCGCTGATTTTCAAAAGTTGGCACTTTTTTTCTTGTAAATTTGTTGTGAAGAGGTGTATATGTTGATAGGAGTGCGTTTATGCAATTTACTGGAACATTTTACATGAGTTTGTTGATATCATTTGCTAAAAGTGAGATACCCGTGAAAGACAATCATAGAAAGAGAAACCCACACTACTTATCAAAAAAAAAAAAAAAAAACAGAGAAGCCCACACTATCTTCTACACAAACTGGTAGATGATTAACCTAAAAGGACCTAATTGTGGAAATGCCATGCAGAATATGCCAGAAACTTTGTGGTCACAATCAATTGCTATTTACTAAGCAAATATAGTGATGATGACAGAATGATGCCAACTTCATTTGCATCACAGAATGCATGTTTCTGCTTTAGTTGGAACTGAGTTTGGTGGAGCTTAGTTTGATGAGGAAACACATGCTACAAATGCTGATGGATTAAGTGTGGCTTTGGATTGTTTCGCTGCTTCATTTGGGATGAATGATAAAAGTAGATGTGCATTGGATGTGTGGGTTGCCTTTTCACTGCTTCATTTGGGATGGATGATAAAACTAGATGTGCATTGGATGTGCTCTACGGCTGCTGTAATTACAATTGGGAGTTCCGGGGAGACCATGCTTTCTCAGAGAGTTGAGGGTATTTAATTGTTCTGTGAAAATATTATACCAATTTGTTGAGTCAAACAAGAAATAGAAAAAATAGTCATCAACCTCTCAACACTAACAAATCCAAAGCCCAATGCAATCAGGTTCTGATGCTTACACTAGACAAAGGCCTGATACTTGGACCAATGCGGACTAAAAAAATAGTTGGACCAGAGGAAGAGATTTAAAACAATGAAAGGGTAGTCGAAAAAAAAAACATAGTTCCCTGAAATGGACAATACATTTGTAGTAGGTGCAGCAAGTTATCACAACAAAGCTATTTCTACAATCTCTATGGCAGTGTTGACTATGTGGCGTCGAATTTATGTTCTTCAAATGTTTATTGCTTGTATTCCTCTCTCTCTCTCTCTCATTCATTTCTTTTGATAAAACAGGATAAGGCAGCATTCATTTTCTGTGTGGAAGACAGAGCCCTCTTTTGTCAGGATTGTGATGAACCAATTCATTCAGCTGGTAGCCTTTCAGCAAACCATCAGCGGTTCCTGGCCACTGGAATTCGTGTGGCTTTGAGCTCCAGCTGTAACAAGGACACTGATAAGAGCTGCTTGGAGCCACCTAATCAGAATAAGCCACAGATTCCAATGAAAATGCCCACACGGCAAGCTTCTACCGCCACATCTCCTTGGGCTGTAGATGAGTTTCTACATTTTTCTGATCTTGAATCCTCTGACAAGGTAAAAGAGATTTATTGGAAGTCAACATATTATTGCTTCCGTAATTTTAGATGTGAGTTTCTTAATAATGAGTTATAAGAATAGAAAACTTGGGGATCACATTGCCAGAAGAAGCTAAAGGAGATTTTAATTTTTCTTTTTCTTTTTCTTTTTCTTTTTCTTTTTTCTTTTTTTGAAAATTTTCTTTTGAAGAAGTGGATGAAAATATATGTAGAATGTTGAAAGTATTATCATAGAACTTTTTCTGTCTTTGTGGTTCACATAGCTCAAAAGTGTGGTATATAGATCATCAACAACATATGAAGTTAGCATTAGAAAATGGGAATTAGACCAACGCTTTTTGATGGAAGCTCTCAGTAATACCGTGTTTCATAACTCAAGTGAACTTAAGGCCCAGGAAGAATGTGACGAGTTCGAAGAGATCAAAGAAGCAAAATGTTTCACTTCGTAATTCTACAGGATAAGAAGCTTATATTGCTATGTTAATGTTGCTAGCAAATGAATTAAAATGCTCAACTTTTGTCATCAAAACAAATGAGGGCAGTGCTAAAGACAATCTGATTCAAATATAGTTAAAATCATCATTCTAATTTTTACTTAAAATGGGCTAAAGCTAAGTTAATGAGTCCTAAAATTGGGTCTTTAAAGTTCTGGGGACTTCATTTCGAGGTAGGCACATGCCCAATTTTCAGAACTTAAATGATTTATTCTAGTGCTTGTAAAAAAATATATGATTTGGTTTTGCCCTTCTAACCACACTTGCTTTTGTATGGGATTCTTGTTTGCTCTTATGTGCAGAAAGAGCCACTTGAGTTGGGAGAATTTGAATGGTTAGCAGACATGGGCCTCTTTGGTGAGCAATTTCCTCAGGAGGCTTTAGCAGCAGCAGAAGTTCCTCAGCTTCCAATGTCACAGCCAAGCAACTTCAACTCATACAGACCCACTAAATCCAGCATGCCCAACAAGAAGCCTAGAATCGGATTTGCAGCTGATGATGATGATGAGCATTTCACTGTTCCTGATCTTGGATGAAGGTCTTGGGTTTGGAGTTGGGATGGTGATCAATTCATGTTGATGAATTATGTAAGCATCCATCCTTCCATGAATACATCCTTCTATGTATTCATGTGTGTTTATGTATAATTTGCAATGATTTTGGTAACGCTTTTTAGGAGTTGAAATGGTCGTGATATAGTTCAAAGGTTTTAGTTTAGGGGGATTTGCGTCTCTATACTCTCAATATGTACTTTCTGTTTTACCTTTTGTCTCTATTTAAATCTCGAGAACTTCCAAATAAACTGCTTTCACTTATGTTTACGTTATTTTTTATTTTTTGTTCGGCAGAACCTCCATACTTTCTTCAAAAACCTCACTTATGGCATACGAATACCGTAGTTAAACAAAACATCAAATACCAACCCACCCAACAAATAACAAACCGAAAACTTACAAACAAAACCACCCTAAAAACCTCAAACTCTAATGTGCGGCAGTTTATCCAATCTAAGCATATACTTCAAAGGCCTTGGTAAAGAACTTCATTTCGTGTATCTTCTAGCAATTCCCTTCTCCCCCTTACGCCCAAAAAAGTCTGTGGAATTGTTGATGTAAGAAAGGGGCACCCATAGTAGGCACCCCTTCACCTCCTCTTGGGGAGCCATTTCATGAGATTTAATGGCTAGCCCTTGGCTAGGGGCTTACACTAGAGAGGCTATTTACATAATCTCTCACTCTCTTTAGAGGCAACATATGGACAAATAAACTCTCTCAAATGGTTCTCTCTAGTCACGGCATCTAGGCTGTGGAACGTGTGAGTGTTGCTCTGGTATTACCATGTAGCACACTCCACCATCGATGTTTAGATCGTGGACGAACGACGCTAAAGAATCCGTAGAACAACCGCACTAGATCCGAGATATTTCCTATGAGGTAATATTGCTTCCGTTGTGCATTCTGATCTAATATTTCTAATATTGGTATCAGAGCCCATCGGTTCCAGATTTGTATTTTTTGACGTGCGATTTATAATTTCATTTACTGAAATATTTATGCACGATGAGAATTTTTTTTTTTTTACCAATGAGCTATGAGATGGCTGCCGTTACGGTGGTAGCGCAGCTATGGAATGGCTGCAACCACCCACTTGAATCAACAAGGACTCGTGCACGTGGAGTTCAGATCTAGACGCTGCGCAGTGTGATCCAGGTGCTGCTAGCACCGTAGGAGGCAACGGTGCGCAAATAGGTGTTGCGTCGTGCTCACTGCTTCGGTGGTGCAACCACCACAGGTGATGGGTATCCATCGTGCCATTGTTGAGCAGTTGCACCTCTGTGCAAGTGGGTAGAACCGCGTGCAGGGCCGCATGCAGAGCTATGTGCTCTGCTACAGGTTGTGGCACTACACGGCTGAGAGTAGCGCATCACCAGTTAGGTGCAGCGCCGCTTGTGGATCTACAAGGCAACAGTGAGCACCTCATGAGCTGCCTGAGTGTCTTGGTACTGCGCATGTCTGAGGGCCATGGCGTGCACCCGAGATACTGCGGCACCAGGTGCCGATGCTGCAGACCAAGCGGAGCGGCGCGATGGTGCACTGTGTACCAAGAGCAGATGCACGCCGTCCACCGAAGTGCATGCCTAGGTGCAGTGCTAAAAGAGTGGTTGCACCACAAGAAGCCGCCGCGACAAGGCTGGTCGATCCTGCTTTGCAAAGCCGCCCACTAGGGCGCGGTGAGTTCTGCTCCACTTAGAGTTGCACACAGAGGAGCACGAAAACTCCAATTTTTTTTTGTGCTGCGCGACATGCTTCAGAGCACCAGATGGATGCTGGGCCGCACAAGGCGTTGTGCGCACCAGCTGGGTCATCTCCCCAGCGCTGCTTGCGGCAGCTGAAGACAGCATGCTGCCAGTGGCGCTGTGCAGAAGCAGCACCTCAGAAACTCTGGCATGGATCGGTGCCTTTGCCAGGAGCTTCAAAGTCGTCATTAATGGGCGCACGCTGCGGTTGGCAGCGGTTATAATTTTTTTTCTTCCGTTACGTTCCTCTGTAACTGTTGGGGAGGAGGAAGAAAAACAGTGAAAAAGTTTTTTTTTGATTATGTTTCATCTATACGGGCTGGAGGCTACAAGGTGAAATGGGCTTTTTTTAAATTTTTTTTTTTTGGGCTGTAAAACAAATGGATTGTTTTTTAATAAATAAAGCTTTTCGACCTGGCCCATGTATTTGTTTTTCCAACAAAACGAAAAACAGTTTTAGTTTGGTTTAAATTATCTTTGGGCTGAGAACCTGTTTTAGGCTTACACTGTTTTGGGTCATCAATATTTTTTAAAATCTGGCTCGTATCATATCCTGTTAAGAGTGCTTGTGGATTGGGTTGTGAGCCCAGCAGGCACAAGCCCTCTCTACAGCTGGGCGCCCAAGGGGGTGCAGCCCATTAGCTGTCTAAAAATAGTGACTTTTTGACAAAATGTTTGGGTGGTGTTTTGAACCTAAGACCCCACACGCAATGGCAATAAGCTCAACCATTGGGTTACAACTTATTGTTAATATGTATGTTAATTTGATTTAGTAATTCAGCATGTAATTGTGGTATATAATATTTATTTTTCTGAAATATTTTTGCATATGGTTATTGAATATATGCATGCCATGAGATTATGAGATAAATCTTGTCACATCTGTTAGGCTTTTTATTTTTATAATATAAATTGCCTACGTTATTATTATTTGCGAATAATAATTATTTGGATCAAATGTGATGTGATTATTTTTGTACATGTATTGTGATTACATGTAATTGTATGAGTTTATTTTATCACTTGTATTGTTAGACTATTTTTAAGAATTAGTCTTCAATTTTTAGAATGTGATAAACTAGAGGATTAAGTAGCTCGAGTTTGATTAGTCCATACTTATGATTGACTCAAATTGATTTCTTCGATCTAGGAAGAAATTTTTTTTACATGTGACTGACTCGGTAGATTATTTATCCTAGTGGGGGTATGGTTGAAATTGATTTAGAAATAATCTCTTAAACGATATAAATTTGCACAAAAATTAAGTTAGAAATAAATAATTAAGCATTGAGATGCAAGAGATGATTATGAAGCTTAGCGAATTTTTGATCTTGTGACATGTATTAATTATTTTTGTTCTGACTTAGATTAACGCGGCAAATTTCTTAGATGTGTGTGCAATTAAATGCGCATAGTTTAGTAACTTTGAGATAACCATGAAGAAAGCCTAGAGATGATTTATACGACTTAATTGTCGCATTAATCTCCTCCAAGAGCAATAGTAGGAAACGAATAAAGATTATTGTGAGTGTCAGATTGTCTTAGACCATCATTATTGTGAAACCTCTAAAAGGTCTAGAGTAAAATTGGAAGTGCACGTAAGACGCATGCACTATAATTTTTATAGAAGTTGATGGGATCAACTGTCAGATTAGTTGACACATTTGAGGTTGAGCATTATAATCTTAAAGCAACTTAGATTAACTCACAGATAAGCATATACCTTCTCTACTTGCTAGTAAGTTTGGTAAGTAAGGACATTAAAATCTGAGCGTGCAGGAGTGTTGAGGACATTCTTGATTGGCACATTCATTTTTTTTAAAAGTTTTTATCAATGCACCTCTATGTGGTTCTAGCACTGGTAATCTTGCTCAAGTTTTATTTCTCTCTAGCGAGAACAAATAGGTTCTTGCAGATATATAAACTTTGGAGCACCCCATGAGAGTAATAATATCAAGCACCTTGGAGGTTTGCATGGTAACTGTGGTAAAAGTCTGAATAATTAGGTATGACTTAAATTAAACCTAAAAATCTTGCTCGTGGTTGCATTGATGCAAAATAGGTTTTAGGCTAAGATAATTTCTCAAAAAGTTTTTCTTATATCTCCAATAGTGGATTAAAGAATATGAAAAATATTGAGTATGCAAGAAATAAGGATATATCGCTAGTTAGCAGCTAAAACGTCACATATTGCATTTGTTACACAAAACGATGTTTTTATTAGCACTTTTAATGCGATATTTGTGAAGTCTATACCTAATTTGATTTAAGACTTATTGAAAGTAGTGGTGTTAGTGAGAATTTCTAAAGGTTTAGAAGTTGGATGGTCACTCATTGACTCAGTAGTATTATTTCTCGGTTGGGAAATGATATACTAAAATATGCCATGGAGGCATAGGATGATGGGTGTGAAGCTTGAGAAATTGAAGATTTTCTCGCTAATGAGATCCCTCTCCTTGGTTTAGAAGAGTCAAAGAGAAAAGGCAATATGAACATTTTCTATGTGAAAGTTCATATACATGCACACTAAGGGCTTCAATAATAAAATATTGTTTCATCATATAAATACGATTATTTAAGGAAAATATATATTTTTTCAGTTAAATTTTTTTTTCAAAATCGCAATCGTATGAGTTATATGATGAGAACAATTATCTTGCAGTTTATTGACTTGCTGAGAATGGTGTTATAAATGAATTATGGCACAAAACATTTGTTATATCACACTTGGGTTGATGTAATATGGGGTTGGAGCCTTAATTATGATTTGTCGTTCTTAGATTGAGTTCATTCGCTTTTGAGAAAGGCTGAGTGACTATTTTGTGCAAACGTAAATTCAATTAAAAATCGAGAGGACCTAAGCTTGATCATTTTTTAGTTGAGTCAAGAAAATTACTCGTATTTTCGGCGAGGGTGGGGAATTGTGGATTTTTTGTAACACTTTTTGGAAAGAACGTTTTCATCACGTTTCATTCCACATTACCTTAACCTTAATATTTTCGAAAATCTTTTTATATAAGATCGTTGAAAATAGTGGGAGTAATTCAACAACTAGTGGGAGTATACATTTGAGTTAAGGTGTACTATTAGTGATAGTGACTCCTAAAAGTTATAGAATATAAGCGTCCTCTTAAATAGCGTGGTAGCTTTATATCAATATTCTCTCGTCGTTTAGAGACTAGAAGAAAATATTCGTAATATGGCTCTGCTAAAGGTATTGAATTCACATAGTAGGAATCCCAACATAGAATCTTAGATTCGCTTCACTTATATGATCTAACCTGTGGTTGTTGATCTAATTGACAAAGGAAAAGTGGAGTTAATAGAGGTAGAGATCCATCTCTTGGCACTAATTGAGTTGCATTTAGATAGCTATTGATCGCATATTTATTGAAAACTTTTCTTGAAGGTGTTAAATAGCTGATTCTAATAGGAGAATTAGATGGTTAGTTTTAGTGATGTTTAGGCATGAAGTACTTTGAGCGTATGATTGTTACTAATACTATTTTAGTTCAAAAAGCGAATGAATGTTGGTGGTGCTGTTTACATGCGACCTAAACAAACCATCTATTCAAAGATACCCAATGACGTTATTTTTTATTAAACGACCTATCGAATAAAATAGAGTTTTTTGAACGCTGTTGACAATCTTAGAAAAGTGTCATCCTAAGAGATATTGCGAACTGGTTGTCTTAGATAATTAATCGTCGCCTAATAAGAGGTTTTACATACTACGAGGTGATGGACATGGCTTTGTGAAAAGTAGCTCAGACTTCATGTCTTGTGAGACTGTTTACAAGAAAAACAGTTTCTAGGAGCTCTTGTTCAAAATCCATAGACAATTAATGAGATGAAAAATACTAAAGAATCTAGTTTTGCTTATACTGTTTGGTGTTTCCATTATGGTTTGCTCATGGGATTAGAGGTTAAGATTTTATTAGAGGGTAAATATGGCTTACTTGGTTAAGTGAGTTTGTGATGCAATTGTCGTTATAAGTAATGACTAGACTATTATGACTGTCTTTGGAGGCAAAGGCCCTAATCTCTTTACCCTTAATGAAAAATAAATAATGGTTATCTCATATGCTTTTGTTGAGTGAAAGAGATTTACATGAAACCTTAAAGTTGCAAATTAAATTTGTTGAATAACATTTGTGGTCACCTTGTAAATTCTTAAAAATCACAATTAGACTTGCTGACTAGAATCTACGGCTTATATTGTGAGTATGACATAAATGAGATTCGCGATGAGTCATCGCTGACTTCATGGTTGTGCAAGGGACTTTTACATGTGTCATCATAAGAGATATTGCGAACTGGTTGTCTTAGATAATTAATTGTCGCCTAATAAGAGGTTTACATACTACGAGGTGATGGACATGGTTTTGTGAAAAGTAGCTTAGGCTATAAGTCTTGTGAGACTGTTTACAAGGAAAACAGTTTCTAGGAGCTCTTGTTCAAAATCCATAGACAATTAATAAGATGAAAAATACTAAAGAATCTAGTTTTGCTTATACTGTTTGGTATTTCCATTATGGTTTGCTCATGGGTTAGAGGTTAAGATTTTGTTAGATAGTAAATATGGCTTACTTGGTTAAGTGAGTTTGTGATGCAATTGTCGTTATAAGTAATGACTAGACTATTATGACTGTCTTTGGGGGCAAAGGCCCTAATCGCTTTACCCTTAATGAAAAATAAATAATGGTTATCTCATATGCTTTTGTTGAGTACAAGAGATTTACATGAAACCTTAAAGTTGCAAATTAAATTTGTTGAATAACATTTGTGGTCACCTTGTAGATTCTTAAAAATCGCAATTAGACTTGCTAACTAGATCTACGACTTATATTGTGAGTCTAACCTAAACGAGATTCGCAATGAGTTATCGCTGACTTCATGGTTGTGCAAATGACTTTTACATGTAAAAGCTGAGTCTCTTGATAGGAGCATGTTTTGGAAAGTTACTACACATTAAAATGCGCATGGAGAGAAATGGTCATTAAACACCACTTGAGAGTTGTGGTTTAATAATTTGTTGTTAACCATGTGATTTCTCTTTACCTCATGGTATTGCTCATCATGCATATGATACTAATGTGTTCTATGATCATGTAGCGTGATTGGAAGCATTCTTTGGTAAGCACACACATTCACCATGAATTTATGAGTTATAGTGAAAAAGGTATATTGACAGCTTTATATCGACTCACTCATACGAGCGATCGCCTTTTGGCGCTACAAAGAGGTAGCGAGCAAAGATGAGACAACGTGTCACTCAATATTTGTCCAGAGAGGGATAAGTTGTAAGACACAAAATATATGTCGCCTTAGTGGGAGCTAAGATGAGGTCTAAGAACCGTGCATGGTTACCCACAATCCATGTAGCATGTGGTTTAGCCAGATGCGAGATCCTCTTTGGCGCTTTGGATAGTGAGCAAATAGAGGGACTTGGGTTATGCGTTGAGATAGCGACTAGACTAAAATTTGTACGGTGTGTTGAGATTAGATATATGATTTTTTCTTTGGAAAAAGAACTCCACCATAGCATGTATTTCATACTACATGTGCTTTGCGACAAACAGTAGAGGTGAGTGAATGGTTCCCTGCTTCCTCACCATGTGAGTCCTGTAGGTCATAATTGATGACCTACATTTGACTATGTCACGAGGTTGATGTTTTAGTGTTTGCTACTTTGGCATGTTACCGATGGCAATGAATGATGTGGTCCAAAGAGGCATTGCTGGGAAAGCGACTAGACTAAAACTAAATGACATGAGCGTGAAGGGAAGACTATTCGGTAACACATCGATAATGGTGTGTACTCATTGCCGGCAAGTTATGTTGCTTCTTGGGAATTGCAATATAGTTGTGAATACATCATGTTTTATGGAGATTGAGCATTGCTCTAAGTCTTTTGGACTCGAGAGAGATTAGGAATGCTTAGTCTGATGTGACCAAATGAGTCGGGGCATAACGAGATACTTTTAGAATTGTTGCTATGATGGTCTTCTCTCTGAGAGATTTGGTATAGTGTTCCCATTTTGCTTTTACAGCTGTGCTCGATGGTCGCACGGCCTATTTGTCAGTATGAACAAGATTGAGAACATATTGAAAGATGCAGACCTGGGGTCTTGCCCACTATGTGTGAGTGGAAGATGTAAGAAAGGGGCACCCATAGTGGGCACCCCTTCACCTCCTCTTGTGGGTTATGAAGTGGCACTTAAGCCACTTCATGAGGCTTGATGGCTCAGCTAGGGGGTTACACTAGAGAGGCTATTTACACAGTCTCTCCCCCTCTTTAGAGGTAACACTTGGACAAACAAACTCTCTCTCAAATGGTTCTCTCTAGTCACGGCATCTAGGCTATGGAACGTGCGAGTGTTGCTTTGGTATTACCACGTAGCACACTCCACCATCGATGTGAAGATCGTGGACGAACAATGACGCTGAAGAATCCGTGGAACAACCGCACTAGATCCGAGATATTTCCTATGACGTAATATTACTTCCGCTGTGCATTCTGATCTAATATTTCTAACAATTGCCTCTCTATATTGATGAGCAATGGTAAACCGAAGGCAATTAAGCAAAGAGAGGAGCTCATCCTAGTAATCCCACAAGTACCAGTTCAAGCACTTTCTAACCGACAACCAGTTAACAACCAACATTGAGTCACACTCAAGCTCTAACTGCGTAAAACCCATTTCCTTGCACATGCACACGCCAACCAGCAGGGCTCTCAATTCTGCCATATTATTCGTACCATGGCCAAAATGCGATGAGAAGGCTCCAATGAAATTTCTCAAGTGGTCCCGAATCACACCTCCACCTCCACATTTGTCGAAATTCCCTCTACAACTCCCATCCACGTTTAGCTTAACCCACCCCTCAATTGGTTTATGCCAGTAAATTAATTGAGACCTTATACTCTTAGCATGGCACAAAGGAATATCAAGGGCTTGGAGAATTGCTTTTATCAATAAAGGGGAGAGACCTGTTTTTCACAAGAAGAGCGGATAGCTTCCACAGCCACACCTTGACAACCAACCACACACTCTCAGCCGGTTCGAAAACTCCCTCCATCCTTGCCTTACAACGTGGCAACCAAAGCCGCCACGTGATAATACATGAAAGAACACCAATGAGGGCACCACGCTGAGAAGACTTTTTCGCAAAGAAAAACCAATGCAGCACCCTCGCCCACAAAGAATGTGTCACTAGACGTGGAAGTCCCAAAGCATTTTCGGCAAATTCCCAGACTTTTACCACTATATCCACCGAGACCAATACATGGTCCATAGATTGTCTAACGAACAACAATCGCAGCGTGAAATGGTAGGAATGCCCGATCATCCACAGCCAAGCTGTTGACCTTAGCTTTCCACATACAGTCTGCAATCTTTTTGGGCAAAACATTATGCCAAATCCACTTCATCCCTGGTTGTTCAATCCCTCTTACCCGAATAATATCCCATGCACTTGGTGAGGAGAAAAGCCCATCACTAGCTAGCTTTTAGATGATAATATCTCATCCCTCCTTCCCAGCTACAATTTGTTGTACAATCTGCCTCGTTTTATCCTTGCTAACTAGAGCCACGAGTTGTTTTTCATCCCACCTCCCATCCACCCAAACGTCCTTAATGCATAGGTCAAGTTGTTGAACAAAATTAGTAGAAGCACAAAGAGGCCCAGTCGCAAGCCAACGGTCAAACCAGAAAGAGGAACCACCCTCTTTAACTTGAACTTTGGCATTTTCCATCACCTCAGGAAGAACATTCGAAACTGACTTCTAGAACCTAGAAGCAATAGCCCTTGTTTCGGTAAGCATCAAATGACCATGTCTCATACTTGGCTCAGAAAAACTGGGTCCATAATTATCGATTGATAACAGCCGCCATGCAAACTTCATGTGCAATGATTTTTTAATTTCAGAAAACTTACGAAGACCCAGACCTCCTTCCTTAAAAGGCATACAAATCTTATCCCAAGCACTCCATTTCATACGAGGTTTGCCATTAAGCTCCCCCCAGAAAAAAAGTGGATAGGATAGAATTTAGTTTATTGAAAACAACCATAGGGACCTTTAAAACAGCCAGCAGTGCGTTGATTGGAAAGAACGTGTTTAAGGAGGATGAGCCTACCTCCTTGAGAGAGCAGCTTCAATTTCCAACTTGCGACCTGATTACGCTCAAACTAGTATGCAGTGTTATAGTATAGTTTAGGGTGTCAATCCACAGGGAGTCGGAAGAAACACAACAAGACGCAAGCTTAAAAACAAATATCAACCTAAAGCATGTAATTAAAATGAGATTAGGGCACGGACAAGGAGCAAGTAAAGTTTCAGACTTCCATCATCCGGATCCAATACTCTGACTTTTTCAATCTAAACTATATACACAATTAAGAATTATAACACCAAATTCATAATTGAAAAATATGACATTATATTCATTTACTTTCTCAAATTTAATTCTAGAATCTATTCTCTCTTTACAAACCACAATTTTCATATATCAAAATGAATATCAGATCTAAAGACGACACTATGTTCTCAAATAACAATGCAGCAAAAGAACACATCAATGGCATGAAAAGCATGTTTAAGTCACAATCATATGTTCATAATCCTATAACTCAACAAAATCAAACCATAGCAAGATTTAATATATTGTCTCAAACTTATAATATCCAAAACAAATAGAGAATTGAATGCTAGAATCTTAAACAATAAAACTTAATCTATGAATTAAAATATCATCAAAGTATTTTCACCAATATTTTTGCCCTAGGCTTTACCTATGATTTAGTTTTCCATAGAAGAACTAAATAATAAAAATAGAATTTTTCTCTTCTTTAGAAATATGTCTCATCCTCTTCAAAAACTATTCAATTTCGTGCTAATGATATGCTTACATATGGTAGGAAAGAAATCCTAATGTCTTCATGATTTCCAAATAAAAAATGGCCTAAATTTTAGGTCTCATCTTGGCAGCCACATATGCGCTTCAGGATTTAGAAATTCCTATTAGAGACAAATTTGTAGCCCTTTAAGATAGCTTTCCAACGCATTAAGAATTGCATCAATCTGATATGTGAGTGAAAAGTTACGATTAAAATACTAAAGTATGTCCAGTTTCCTAGCTCGTTTTGGACTCTGACTTTTTCTCTTGATTCGAATTACTCTCAAACCCCATCATTATCCTTATTTGAAGAGTCATACACTCGTTGAAAGTTCTTAGATTGTTCTAACGTCTTGTCCACTTGAAAGTCCTTTGAATTTGACTGGGCTTTGACTTGTTCTTTTATAGACCTTGAAATTAAACATAAAAATCTGCTTACTAGTATCCCAAAGTAAATAGAAACTCAATTCAAGAATACACATTAATTCCTATAATTTCTATTCATATTTTAGCATTTTAGTCTAATAATAGGGTATTTAGAGTGCACTTTTGTACACTCATCACACCTCCCAACTTGATTATTGCTAATTCCTAGCAATTTCTATGCATAAGAGATGAAAGAGACTAAAAAAACTATTAAAATAGCCCATCAATTCACATTTTCCAGATTCACATACCAAAACAATCTAAGGAATTCTATAACTCATCGAGATCAATACACCTGTAGCAATTCACAGAGTGTGTATGTATTCTCCAAGCCATAATCATCTTACCACAAGTCTTGACACATGCAACATCAAAAACGTCTCATGCAAAAGGTTCAACTCCATAACTCACGGGTATAATAGTGTTTCGTGTAAGGGCTCTCTCTATGGAGTTGAGAAGTGGTGTACACACAATCACATAGAGATTTAGGTAATTATGAACAAGCAACAAGTAAGCATTGATCTTATGATAGAAACACTAACAAATGAGAATTCAACCATTCTTTCCACATGCTTATATGGGATCAGAATGGTCAAAACAAAATGTTGTAATGTGGCTTAGGTTAGGCTATATAATAAGAAAAAGAAAAGAATTCAAAAACTTCCAAGTACATACCTAAGGAATCTTATTAAACATCTCAATAAACCACATTTCTCACTTGATGTATTCTTCAACCTTTTAAATCATTGAATAATACTTCTTCTTTTTTCAATTGTTACTTTTTTGTTTTCAGCTCAATTTGGTGAACAAGTATATGTCACCATGATATTCTGTTATTTCTACTCAGCCTTGGTATTTTTGCCTTTGAAGCTCACTCACTTGAACACCTTGTAACTCATGTTCTTCCTTTTTTTCCTCTGTTTTTTTTTTCTATTCCTTGGAAAAAAGAAGAATTCCACATCTAGTTCAAACTTGGAAGTAACAAGGGTAGGGAAAATCAGTGTGTAGGTTATACTCTAATATGAAGAAGTATGAATAATGTAGGTATATGAAGAAAACAAATTATATGTGTTTCTTGGCTTAAAGTTGGTTACTAGGGATCTATAATTCAAAGGGTTGGCTTGAAAAACTCAAACGTTAATCCTAAATTGACCTTCATCATATCCCAAGTATATCCGCCATCATACCACAAACCATACAATGATATTCTCAAAAGAAGTGTCCAATTCAAAAAATCAATGAACACTTGTCACAATTTTCAGCATTTGTTGGCTCTCAATTCTCTCCAAAACTCACAAATAAAGACTTAAACAAAAGAGTTCTCTAGATACATGTGTCAAACTACCATCTTACCACTAAACTTGGATGAGTGCATTAGAAATCCTGTGAATACCTCAGCATAATGAATAAGATGGGTTTGTTGAATTCACTAAGATGTCAATGCATGAGAAGAAGTACACATATAAAGGGATGTACGTGTGATGCTAAAAAACAATTCCGACACATGTAAACGTGCTATAGAGTTCCAATAAGCATTTATGAATGCATAATTCGCACCACTCCCAATTTAAACTAAACATTGTCCTAAATGTTTAAGAATCAAAACTGAATGGAGAGTAACTGAAGAGGGTAGAATACATCTGATGTGTGACGTGGGCAGCCCGGTAAGCATAAAAGATAGCAAACTGAAATCGCGAAATGACACAAACCTGAAATTAAACAAAAAAAAACAGAGAAAGAAAAAAGGAATGAAAGAAAACAACAACAAACAAAAAGAAAGAAAACAAAACAAAAGAAAAGAAAACAAATAAAATTAAAAAAAAAACATACATGCATGGTGTGGTCAAGGTTGATAGATCGGGTATGCAAGTGGAATATCTTAGACTTCAGACACTTGTTTACCAATAAGGATTTTAAAGTGTTGACCATTTACTTTAATGACCTGGTCATCCCTAGGGTCTTTTGTTTCTACCGCCCCATTTTCAAAAACATGTTTCACTACAAAGGGGCCAGTCCACCTAAACCGAAGTTTTCCTGAGTGTTTGTGAAGTCTAGAATCATATAAGAATACTCGGTCATTAGGCTTAAACGTTTTCCTAACAATATTTTTATCATGAAACGCTTTCATTTTTACCTTATAGATTTTAGAGTTCTCATAAGCATTATTTCTCAACTCCTCTAACTCGATCAACTGAAATTTCTTAAGCTTACCCACATGTAATTTCAAAGAAATACTAATAGGAGAAGTGTGACCTAGGCCGAGAAATGCATGCTTTAAACCTGAGTGTGGCGGTTTCAATTCCAATTTGGGACTCTCCATACTTCAATGAATTTGTTTTTCACATTTCTTAGGCAACTCGTCAAATTTCGGTTGCCAAGCCTGTGTTCCATAATCCTAAGTTTCATAAAAAATAACACAAATATCAACAACCTCAGATGAATCACTAATAGTATCAAACTCAGAATTAACAATGAGATATTCAAAGGGATCAGAATCATGAGTTGTGTGAACTCCCTTGTCAATGAGTATGTCAATCATGTATGTTTGTTGGCACTCATCATCCTCCCTAGGCTGCCTACTGATGTGGAATATGTTGACCTCCATGGTCATGTTTTCAAAAGATAGTTTCATCAGCTCATTCCTGCAGTTTATAATTCCATTAACCGTAGCAAGGAAATGTCTACTTAATATGAGAGGAATCTTAGAGTCAGACTCAACAACCAACTGAGTGTCTAAAATTAAAAAATCAACAAGGTAGTAAAACTTGTCAATTTGGATCAAAACATCCTCAACTATCCCTCTCGGTTTCTTAACAGAACGGTCAGTCAATTGAAGCACAACAAAAGTGGGCTTAATTTCACCCAAACCAAGCTGCAAATAAATGGAACATCAAATTTACACGAGCTCCTAAATCTAGCAATGCTTGCCCAAACTCATGATTTTGAATATTACATGCAATGGTTGGACAACCATAATCCTTGTACTTAGGAGGAATTCATTACTCAATTAGAGCACTAACTGGCTCTGTTAGAAATATTGTCTTCTTAACATGGTGCTTCCTCTTAGTTGTACACAAATCATTGAGGACTTTTGCCTAAGTATGAACATGTTTAATAATATGCAAAAGAAGAAGATTGATCTTTACCTACCTGAGGTTCTCCAAGATTTCATTCCTTGAATCCAAAGTTCGCATACCAGATTTTAAAGCTTGAGGAAATAGTACCTTAACTGGGCTCTTGATTACCTCGGCTTCCTTGGGCAACTTAGCACTATCATTGCTTTGTTCCTCTTCAACATCCTCTAACTTATCAGTTGTTTGGATGTGTAAGGACTTACCACTTCATGCCACAATGGCATTGACCTCCTTCAAATTTTCTTGAGCCATATGTTGACCGTGGGGTGTGGATTGAGCTTGAGAAGAGAACTTGCCACGCTCATTCACACTGAACGAGCTCATCAACTTGGATACATGGCTCTTTATCTCATTGTTTTCTTCATCGACCCGAACAATCAAAGATTCAAACTTTTGATTAGTTTTACTCTGTGCCTCAAGAAAAGCATGTAAAGTATCTTCTAAGGGGTTCCTAGAAGTAGAAGATGCATGATACTGTGTAGGATAACTGCTAGGTGGTTGTGCAAGCTGCTGGTTTTTAGATTTCCAGCTTAAATTGGGGTGATTATGTAACGCTCGTCCTTGTGGTGGGACTTTTTATAAAATGATTTTAGAAAAGACGACAGAGATTACCGTTCAATTTAAAACTTTTTACTTTCATATCCAGGGTGCAAGACTTTATGTTATAAAATAAAATGTACTTTGAGAATAAAAGAGAGTTACAGCGGAAAACATTAATCTTAAGCTAAAAAGGCCTCTCATACAATTAAAACTCTCATGCCTAGATTTTCGTGCTCTTCCCCATGGATCGTGTCCGTCCTGGCGCGTATTGATCATTCAGTTCCTGTGGGGGGAAGGGCATACATAAAAACTAAAATGAGTCGATGACTCGTAAGCAATACTTCATACAGTTAAAATATAATAACATAGGTTTTCAGTCATGCATTCATCATTCCATACATACTATACGTACATGCATACATGCATTCATTTGAAAGCATCACTAGGCGGGTTTTTCTTTAAAAATGGTTTTCTTTTCATAAAACGTATCTCTCGTCAGTGCCTTCACTTCTTCAAGAGTTCGATGCATTCATGCATTCTTTCTTATCACTTTCATTGACCGGTACACACTGTTACACCCCATGTGTTGGGGTTAGTGGTCTTTTGGACCCGGACTCCGCCCTTGGCCACGGGTTGGGAATCTCTTTCATGGGGGGCAGCACTGGGTGCACTACCAGTACTACTTACCCAGCATTTCAATCTGCCCATTCCTTTGGAACCCTTTTCTTTCATTCATATGGCCGTTACGTATTTTCATACATTAAACGTTCAGTCCTTTCAGTCCTTTCCTTTTCAGTCCTTTTCATTTAACAGTTCATTCATGGAGAAACATCATTTAAGAGCATGGAATTAAATATTTCATGGCATCATTTAAAGTATCAATTCATGGCATCCTTAAAATATCAGTTCATATGGACCTTTTAAAACACTTTCTTTGTGTGAGTCAAAGCATCAGTTAAAGCATCAGGCATAAACCTCAACATTTCTTTTCTTAGAAAGTAGATACTGCATATAGTCATCCATTCACATGCGTACAATTAATACTTTGGGTGCGTAAAAAGGGGCTGCCAAGAATGGCCATTACATACGTATACATTTGAACACTTGGCATGCTTTCGTAAAACATCTTTCGTGTCCTTTCGTAATGCATCATAAGGAAGAGTATGAACGTAATACTTACCTAGACTCCATGCCATACTTATTTCATGCAGTCCATTCATGTGCATGTCAGATGACAACCTACATGCATACACACAACCTTGATGTCATTTTCTATCTAATGCATAAGCAACTTAAGCTAGAAATAGAGCTACATTTCACTTGGAACACTCTCCTTCTATCTCGTGCTCTTACGTGCCCTTTACTATGCTAAAACCTTCGGGATCTACTTACGGTCACTATCTCTTCCAAACTCGACGTTCTACTTCAAGTGCTCATTCACTAAGTTCACCTTAGGATTAAGACACTAAGGCCTTCATCTTACTCATCCTACTAGCCACATTCCGACGCATGATTCCGGCCGACGAAGTCACGCATCCCAATCCTAGACAATACATCCGTTACTGCCTTCGTGCATCTTAGCTCACACTAATCCTCATTCTCATCCATACACGCCACACGGCTCTAAGCCAACTCTGAGGCTTAAGCACCGTGTAACCATGTTTAGAACAGATTACCCATTACATATGGTGAATCCGTCCGGCACATGTGTCTCACCAGATTACATATGTACCTTACCCCTTTATCACCTAAGACCAACATATAACACGTTGATCACATGCTCGTAGGGACAAGCGCCATATTCCGATATCAACCTTCTCTTAACCCGGCTAGCATGACTCTTCATGCTACTCATCCCTTTTGACAGTTCATCCTAACACTTAACACGACAAGACTCCCCATTCACAACTATGCCTTACGGCACGTCGTATAGCTCGAGACTACTCTCAAGCTACACTGTGACCTTGTCACGTCACCTGACATCCTGCTATGTCATTTCTGCACCAACTCCTAACTCATCACGAGTATGGTCCCTTACGTACTCCTGTCACATCGTGACATCTCTTCACGTTCGTGCTACGCCATTCCTATACTATCTCCTCACCCATCACAAGCACGACTTCCAGTAACCATGTCACTTCTGCTTCCGCTGTGCACTCTTACACTTGTTCTGCCACTTCACACATACTCCTAGCCATAGGTTAAACACGGTGACACTTGTCATCTCAGACTACAGGCCACGTCTTAACTACCTCGAGACACTTACACAGTTCCCGACACTACTCATCACGCTCTACGCCCATCAACTACACAACCATCCTTATCTCTGCGACACGTCACACGGTGTATCTCTACACCTCATGGAGTACACTCTACGTGTACTCCCTTCACACACACTACAACCCATCACCATTACGGCATACACACCATATGGTGCATCACTCCATCACATGGAGTACACTCCACGTGTACTCCTTTCACACACGCTACACCACACAGAGGACACTCCACATGTACTCTTCCCAATCCACACTTCAAAGCACAGTCCACAACACTACACAGCACAGTTCCCAACTACGCCCAATACTTCACATACACAGCACATCACATCTCCATACTACACAGCGAACTCCACAAATACTAGCAGCACAGTCCACTACCTAACCAACCAACCAACCAACATATAACATAAATAAAAGAGTAATTCTATATATCAGCCTACACTCTCCACACACCATGCATTCAATTTTTTTTTTTAACTCAATACACTAAGTGTGTTGAGTGTGTTATAAATAGTAGGCTGATGCAAATAGTTTTCCTAAATAAAAAGGGAGAGAGGGTTATACCATCGTTGGGATAACTCGTGCGTTGCTCACTGATCGTCACAGTCGATGACATCGGAAAGGTCGTACATGGCGTCTAACCCACGTACAGTGGTTGTTTGGGCATTTGGATAGCTAAGTGTGGTCTTGGAAGGGCTCATGGTGACCTCGTGGTGGCGGTGAGGGGCGGAACACGGCATATCTAGCCTTGTACAATGGCGGTTAGCCACGTACAGTGGCTATCCACCATGTATGGTGGCTGTCCACCACGTAAAGTGGCGGTTTGGGCTTAGGGTTAGGCTAGGGGAGGTCAAGGGAGGCTGAGGGTGGCCTCATGGTGGTTGGGGTGGTGGAACACGGTGGAGCCTCATTGTGTCTCAAAGCATGAAAATGGAGGGGGAAGCTTGGTTGGTCGTGGCTGGCCATGGAAGGGCTAAGGGAGCTGCGGTGGAGCTTGTGGTGGCGTTGGGGAGGCGCCAAGGTGGCTAGAGGCGGCAGATCTAGCTTGGAGTGAAGGAATGGCTCGTGAGAGAGTGGGAGAGAGAGGAAACGTGCGTGAGGGGTAGATTGGGGCTATGGGTGGCTGGGGTAGGCCGATGGTGGCTCGAGACAGCAGCTGGGCACCGTGGGTGACAACGTACGGCGGTGGAAGAGAAGAAACCCGTGCATGAGGGAGGGAGCCTGTGCGTGTGAGGGAGGCTATGGGCCTCGGGTCGAGGGGAGGAGGAAAGGGGATGCTCAGGGGGCTCGTGTTGGTGCTCGGTGGCCATGTACGGCGGCATTAGGCACTGCGCACGGTGAGGCCGTGCGTGGATTTCTACTGGGGTGCGTGGGGAGGATGGCTGCGAGGTGGAAGCTTACCGGCGTGAGAGGATCCCGGTGGTGGTGGAGGTGAGGCCAGGCGGTGCACAGTGGAGTCGGGCTGGGTTGAGGATGAATCGGGCGAGAGGGAAAGGGAGGCGTGCGACGTACGCTGGGGGGGAGAGGAGAGAGAGAGGGAAGGGAAAAGTGAGGGAGAAAGAGAGGGGGCTTGGGTATTTAATCTAGGACCTTCATCTTGGGATCTACAAGACGACCTAATGGTGGGGAATTAAAACACTGATTTAAAACGCGTAAACGTTAACTTAATTAAAAGCACTGACAGGAATTAAGATAGAATATTATTTAAACTAAACTTTAGTTTATAAAATAATATTCCATCATCATTAATAAAATGATGAAGTCTTATTTAATATATTTAAAAGAATAAAACCATTTAATTAATTAGAGTTTTCAACATAATTTAAATCTCATAATATTTTAAATAATTGAAATCATTTTAATATCATATATTAAAATGATTTCCTACAATTATAATATTTTTGGAGCTCTTCCAAAATATTATAATTGTCTTATTTAAAATCAAGCTTAGTTCAATAACACTGAAAATACCCTATATAAATATTTCCAAGGCATTTAAAACACTGGGCGTAATTTAGAAATCACGTAATATCTTTTGAAACACGCCATCGACGTTCGGCACGTATAATGAGGCTCACAATCACTAGAGAGAAGGGCAGACTGTTGCATAATTTCCGTCCTCAGAATTTGCTTACGTCAGAAAGAATGAGCGGGTTGTTACAGATTACGCCACCCAGGATTGTAGGTATCGGAGAAAGGTGCACAAGGCTTCTTGTACATACCTAAGACATTACATTGTTCCTCATACATTCCCCTCATTTCAACAAATGTGGGGCACTCTTGAGTTAGGTGATCTACCCCACCACACACAAAACACAGTCCAAGGACTCAACATGAGTAGCCATGTGTGTTGGCTTTAAATCTCTAGTTCTTAACACCTCTAACTCCCTAGTAAGCATCTCCACCTTCGTTTTTAGGTTATCATCTTCCCTAAGATCGTAAATTCCACTATCATTTGGATTTCCAGCAGGCCGTGACCTATTTGTATTTTCAGTAGCACTAGGTCCGGTCCAAGTGCGAGCTTTTTCAGCAAGCTCATTGAGATATTCTATGGCCTCATCTGGATTGTTCTGCAAAAACTCACCGTTACACATCATCTTTATGAATTGACGCTCTCTGTAAAATTCTCATAGAAATAACTACCTAAGCGCCAGTTCTCATACCCATGGTGAGGACACATACTCAACAACTCCTTAAACCTCTCTCAAGCCTGATACAAAGTCTCACTATCCTTTTGTGCAAAGGTGGAGATATGCATCTTCAAAGCATTCGTCTTATGTTGGGAAAAATATTTGTTAAAGAATACATGTGTCATCTCATTCTATGATCCTATGGATCGTGGTTTTAGTGAGTACAACCAACTCTTTGCACTACCCTTCAAAGTGAAAGGAAAGAACATAAGTCTCACAACATCATCTGTAGCTGTGTGTGTAGGGTGGAGGTAGTTGTTTCATCCCTGTTTTAAAATCAAGTTGATGAGTGTTGGCTGGAAACATGATGCATGATGGTGTGGCTGTGTGTGTAGGGTGGAGGTAATCCTGAAGAGTTCTAGTGGGATGATCTTCGTGTTCACTCATTTCTTCGGGACTAGATGAATTGTCAAATAAAGTATTTAAAAAACTTGATTCTGACTTTACCACAGGCCTACAAGCAAAACTACCCATGGTGTCTCTATATTTGTGCATGCAAGGTAACAAAATACTAAAAACTAAAAATACTAAAAAAAATAATGTAGCAAGCTAAAAGAGGGAACGAAGTTACCGCCTTTACAAACTGCTGAAGTAAATTATGCCTTATATCGATTCTTGCACCATACTCCTCGGCAACGGCGCCAAAATTTGATTACGCCCAAACTAGTATGCGATGTTATAATATAGTTCAGGGTGTCTGATGGACACTAAGGTGGACCAAGCCTTAAAGATCATTTGCAAGTTTCAGATGGAGCAATCACAAGATCAAGAGCTAGGAAGTGCAAGGAAGCAATGCAATGATTAGTGCAATCCACTTGGGACAAGTTTAGCAAGAGCCGAATATTCAAGATGGCCTGAAAGAAGGAGACACAGTGATCATGCACGTGATACAAGCAATGGAAGAGTGCAACATAAATTAGGGCCTATTATTTTATTTATGTGATTGAAGGCCTTGGATTTGTTTATTTTATTTAAATGATTTATTTTATTAGTTATACTAATTAATCTAGAATAATCGGGGTTGAGGATGCTTGGCCCACATATGTCTTATTTCTTATGAACTAGGATTTTGGGAAGGCCTTGTATTTTTGCCAAAAGCTTATTTGGAAAGTTACTTTTCATGAACTAAGGTTTAAAGAGGTACTGTAGCTGTGGCACTATTCATCCAGTGGTATTTTTGGAAGAAGGGGCTTTATTTTTTGCTAGGGTTTTAATTAGATTTTGGTTTAAATACTCTTTGTAGCCTCATTTTAAGAGTTCATGAAATTTGATGAATTTATTCATTGTGAGTTGAGTTTACTCCTCTTGTTCTTAATTGAACTTTTGAACTTATCAAAAGTAAATCACAACATTTGTGGCATTCCTCTTTGTAATCTAGGTTCTTGAGACAGGTTTTTCAACGGGTCTAGATTTTAATATAATCTAGAATCTTGAAGCGAGTTCTCAACGGGTCTAGGTTCTCCATCTATTTACTTGATTTTGGCTTTCTTTGGTGAGTTCTCAAATTGATTGTGGGTTCAAGTGATTCCATTCCCACGGGTTAATATCATTTCGTATTAGAGCCAGGTTATATTAAAATCTAGACCCGTTGAAGAACCCGTGGGAATGGAATCCCTTGAACTTACAATCAATTTGAACACTCACCCAAGAAAGTCAAAAACAATTCAATGGATGGAGAACCTAGACCCGTTGAGAACTCGTTTCAAGAACCTAGATTATATTAAAATCTAGACCCGTTGAAGAACTTGTCTCAAAAACCTAAATTATAAGGAAGAACGCCACAAAGGTTGTGATTTGCCTTTGATAAGCTCAAAAGTTCATTTAAGAACAAGAGGAGATAAACTCAACTCACAATGAATAAATTCATCAAATTTCATAAACTCTTAAAATAAGGCTACAAAGAGTATTTAAACCAAAACCTAATTAAAACCCTAGCAAAAAATAAAGCTATTTCTGTAATACCCGAGTCCCTTACGTCATTTTTATTAATTTTTCAAGTTAAATATTTTGAGATAAAGATTTTTATTACTTTTAATTATTTTATTCTAAGATGAGTAGGCTTTATTTTTAAAATATGAATTATTAAAATAAATCAAAGGTAAATGATGAGAACCAAGGTGGGCCTAGTCTTAAAAATATGTTGCAAGTTCCAGATGGGCCAAATACAAGTTCAAGGGCTTCAACGATGAAGATTATACTTTGATTCATTTCATAAGCTATGGAAAGGGCAACAACTTGACTTATAGGCTTTGGACACTTGAAGGCTTTCAACTTATTTAATTAATTTCAAGGACCTATTTTATTTGCTTAGAATAATTGGGTTTATGCCTATGTAAGGGAATGTTGGGAAAGTTATTATTTTATTGAACTAGGGTTAGGGTTACTGTAGCCGAGTTACTGTAGCGCCATACTGTAGCCACGGCACTGTTCACTCAGGGGTATTTTTGGAATATGGGGTTTTATTTTATCTAGGGTTTTAATTAGGTTTTGGTTTAAATACTCTTTGTAGCCTCGTTTTCAGAAGTTTATGAAGTTTATGAAATTTGATGAATTTATTCATTGTGAGTTGAGTTTTACTCCTCTTGTTCTTAATTGAACTTTTGAACTTATCAAAGGTAAATCACAACCTTTGTGGCGTTCCTCCTTTGTAATCTGGGTTCTTGAGACGTGTTCTTCAACGGGTCTAGATTTTAATATAATCTAGGTTCTTGAAACGAGTTCTCATCGGGTCTAGGTTCTCCATCCATTGACTTGATTTTGGCTTTCTTGGGGAGTTTTCAAATTGACTGTGGGTTCAATGGATTCCATTCCCGCGGGTTCATATCAATTTTTAAGACTTTGAAATATTTTTCCTTAAGTTCTTTAATTTTATTTATTAGAAAATGGCCTAATTATTCTCTACCATTGGATTGGTAGGTGAAAACTACCATTGAGGTGGATAGATCTCCGCCATCCATTTGGTTCTTTGTGTTGGAAGGAGGAAACAAAAACTAAAATGTCATTTCTCTCCTCCAAGCCTACGTAGGAAGCAACCAAGAAAGAAAAAGAAAAGTCTTCATCTTCTCCTCCCAAGCTTATGTGATAAGTCTTGACCAAGTCAACTAAATCTTTTGCTTTTACTTTCTTTCCCAAGGAAGCCATTTACTTCACTTTCCTCCCACCCATCGTCCCAGGCAAGTCAACAAAAGAGAAAAGAAAAAATAAATAAAAACTATCTTAAGGCATTTGGGCCGCCCCCCCCCCCCCCCCCCCCAATACCCGTCGACCCTCAGACAAGAGAAAAGAAATGAATTTTTCTTTTCCCTTTCCAAGCAAGCTAAAACCAACCCTCTCTTCTTCTCCTCTCTTTTGTTCTTCAAGAAACCAACTCATCTCATCATCTTCAAGCTTATGACTCCATAGCAAGGTAAGAGTACCCTTAATCATTCTCTTTTGTGTATTTCGAATTTAGTCATGGTTGATCAAGTGAGTTTCCTTTTGATGATTTTTTATGTTTTGGTTTTGGGGTTTAAAACAGTGATGTCGTGTTGCTCTTCATCTACACGACTATACCTCTATTTGGTCTTCCACTTGTATTTTGGAAGGAGCTAAGAGCTTAAGGAAAAATCTTAATTTGACTTATTTATTTTTAATGTGATTTGGAAGCCTATTAAGTTGTTTTAGCTTGTGTTTTGGTATAGTTAAATTTCCATGTTGAAAATAAATATGTATGCCCTGTTTTTGGCCCAAACCGAATGGTATTATAGTTGTTTTGTTATGTATTTTCTTGTATTTCGAAAATACTATGTTGTTATTAAACATAGTTTAATCATAGGAAATGATTGTAGTGATTTTAAATTATATATATTAGTATCATGTGCCTTGTGTTGAGATTTGATTGGTAATATAGTTTTAGGATGCTAGAGGTTAGGTTTAGAGGTTTTGCTTGATACTATAATTTTATATCTTGCTTTTAAAGGTATTAAGTGGGTAAAGCATAAGTTTAAGTATTTAAAGATTTTAAAATTTCTTAATTGGTAACTTTAATATTCTTTATGCTACTTTAATTTTAAATGGGAGGTTTTATCTAAACTATTTAATATATTGCTTATATGAATAAGTTATAGTTTAGTTAGTTTAGATATAAGGGATTAATTGTGCATGAGGTATTATGATATGCAAAAATGTCCAAGTACCTATGTCCATGTCATGCCATAAAAATAGCCCATTTATGTTGTCCCTCATTTGGTTAAATCCTACCTAATCCAAGAGTCCAAAATATTGATGAGCTAACATTTTTATAATGAGGGACTACAAGTTGATTAAAGGGTATGTTCCCTAAGCTTGTTTAGCCTACTTGAGATGCCTAAATCTATTTGAAAGCCCATTGTTGAGAATTTCCATATTTTACCTCCTAATGTCTACAACCTAAAGTGAGTTTGAACCAAAGAGACCTTGCTTGAAGCATATGAGTTCTTAACTACTTTTTATGTAAACTTTTAAAATAGCATTTCCATGGACAACTAGCATATCTTAATACTTAAGTCATTTCTATTGTAAGTTGAGGTGAGGAGTAGTCATTTGGGTTAATGTTAAACATAGAAGGGACGTTAGATTATAATATCATGGCTTTCCCTTTTAAAGGAAGAGTTAAAAAATATTGTATGAGTATTAACACGCTTATTATTTATTGGAATAGGACCCATATTGACGTTGGAAGTATCGAGGAGCATAGAGATAAGTAGCTATGACCATGCTTCTTACACCAAGTTGTCTTTATGAAAGAGTGTCTCTCTCTCTTCTCAAATGTAAAAGAGTAAATGAATATAGTATGTACAAGCCCTTTCTTGATAGCTCCTATTAAGCGCCCTATCTATTATAATTGTGTGTAGGTGTATAAAGTAATGCATGCATGTGACGCACCCAATCCCCGCTTGGGATGGAATGGAGACTTAGAGCATCCGGACATTCAACACAAGGTTACATACCCCCGTTCATGACAATTAATATGCAATGCATCCTAGTATGCAACTAGAAGTATCCAATAATCACAGCGGAAATAAAAGGTTAAGGTGAAAATATGCCATAATAACTAAAACATTCCAACTTCATTAGATAATCATCATGTTCGAAATACTAAAGTAGCATAAACTTATATACAAAGTCATATCATTCCCTTAATGCGATCTATAGCATAAAAGACTTGAGTTATGAACATCAAAATTAAGTCCAGCTTCCTCTCTAGATCCAGCTCCTCCTCAATCATGCGAACCCAGTGCTGCATCAATTTCGTCCTGGTCGATTCCTGACACAACATCTATTATTCCAAGTGAAATGATAGTGATCCCATAAAAGGGTGAGATTTACTCGAAATCTCAGTAAGTTAAATAACTAACTGATACAAAGATAAATCAATCATGAAAAATTATAAATATGCAATGCATGTGATGTGGAACATCCGTATGCATGTCTCCCATCCAGATTCCTCAACATTTTTTTTAAAAAAATATGGAGACACGGGTTCTTACTCAGTAAGTAATTTCGTCATCATTTTTTTAAAAGAAATAACTTCTTCATAAAAATTTCATCATAAATTTTCTTCATCACAGACTTACATCATTATCTTAATTAATAACATAACGTGTGGTAGTGTCACAGTTCCCCATATGCACTGTGAGTACCTGTCGGTGACCGTAGTATAACTTACGTTGAAACTACGTTGTCTATGGACTCGTCGTTCTCAATGCACTGGTAAATACCATAACATCATAAAAATTATAACGTGTACACCCACCAGCGTTAGGTGTGATAACATGTTGACTTCGCTTCGGCGTTCTTTAAAAAGAACCCATTCGAAGCCTGTTGGCTATTCTTTGTCAACCCGGGGGTTACCACTCTATTATTAAACACTCCAGAGTGGACAGAGGAGTTCCACCAGGATAATTCCTCATCCCGGCTTTTGCGGTCGTGACAAAAATGATTTTCATGCTATGCTTTAAAAAAATATTTTTCATGACATGTGCATATGTAGTAAATTTCATGCAAAAATGGTGAAAATGTCATATGTCATGTAAGTATGCACTCAATAATTCATATAACATGATAATTTATGCTCAAGATATAAATGAAGCATTTATCAATAATTCATAAGAAATTTATCAAGGTATAAGTTAGAGGCCAACTTACAAACTTCCAGAAAAATTTGAAATTAGCGCCGCAGCTGCGTAAATCGTGTATACTAAGTTAGGGTTAATAATCTTATGGATAGGTTCAAAATCAAAGGCTTCAAAATTTTGGGTATTTACAAAAATATCCCTAGACTTTCAAAAATTGCCATTTAGGCCTAGATTTTTACTAATTGCAAACAAACTCCAAATTTAACCAACTTTCATGGACTTCATATTTTTGGCATTCTAAAACCATCTATGGCTTCAGAATTTTAAAATTCAAAGTGAGACTTGTCCAATTAGTCCCAACTCGTGGCATGCATCCTAGTTGATGCCTATATGTATTTTCAACTATTGGTCCCTATGAATGCTTGCATATGATATTTTCTTTAATCATTAATGATCATTAACATCTTTAGGGACATTATGAAGTCCAACCCTTGAGTAATCAAGTTCATTCCAACACTTAATCAAAGCTAAGAAATCCTTAATCACCAATATGCTTAAAAACGATTCATACTTGATGATCAAAACAAGATAGATTTAAAACCTATCATGACATGCTTCTAATCACAAATTTAACCTTCTATAATAATGCTAGAATAATGATAGATCATAACAAATTATGCTTAGGACATGCCATAGCTAAACTTCCAATTAAAGACATTCAATCATTCAAACCTTCATTTAATTGACCCGGTTTTGCATTAAGCATCATAATCTTCTCAAAACTAAACCAAATTTCATACCAACACTTGGAAACAAAGTTTGAAATACTAGCTAAGATCAAAAGGAAGAAAACTTACAAATTTCGTGGTCTTCCAAGCTCTCTAGACTGCCTTACACAAGAACACTCAAGAACTCACCAAAACTCACTCAGTTTGCACTCTCTTGATCTCTAAGAAGGGGAATTGCTCTCAAGGCTCAAGATGATGCTTGGAGCTGGGTGAAATGAGAAGGGGAGGGAAGTATTTATAGGTGGCCAAGGGGTGAGGGACGTTGGCTTGGGTGCTTGGTGATTGGGTGAAGTGGGAGGTGCTCAAATCTGGAAATTTTCCAGATTTGCTTGCATGAGCTTAGGTCACTTGATGGGAAGCAAAGTGGGCCTAGTCTTAAAGATCTTTTGCAAGTTCCAGATGGGTCAATCACAAGATCAAGAGCCAAGAAGGTCAATGAGCCGATACAATCAACTTGAGACGAGTCTAGCAAGAGCTCAACATTCAAGATGGGCTTGAAGGATGAAGATCCCGTTTTGATTCATTTGATACAAGCTATGGAAGAGGGCAATAACATGACTTAAAGGCTTTGGGCACTTGAAGGCTTTCAACTTGTTTAATTCATTTAAATGACTTATTTTATTAGTTTAGAATAATTAGATTTATTATGAGAATGACTTAATGGGCACCTATTCAAGGGCATATTAGGAAAGTTATTATTTCTTATGAACTAGAGTTTTTGGGAAGGCCTTGTATTTCGGCCAAGGGCTTATTTGGAAAGTTACTTTTTAGGAACTAGGGTTTTGAAGAAGTTTCTGTAGTGCTGTATTGTAGCCGCGGCACTGTTCACTCAGGGGTATTTTTGGAAGATTGGGCATTATTTTGGCTAGGGTTTCAATTAGGTTTAGTTTAAATACTCGTTGTTGCCTCATGTTAAGAAGTTTATGAAATTTGATGAATTTATTCATTATAAGTTCAGTTTTACTCCTCTTGTTCTTGATTGAACTTTTGAACTTATCAAAGGTAAATCACAACATTTGTGGCATTCCTCCTTTGTAATCTGAGTTCTTAAGACGGGTTCTTCAACGGGTCTAGATTTTAATATAATCTAGGTTCTTGAAACGAGTTCTCATCGGGTCTAGGTTTTCAATGCATTGACTTGATTTTGGATTTCTTGGAGAGATTTCAAATTGATTGTGGGTTCAAGGGATTCCATTCCTGCGGGTTCATATCATTTGGTATTCAGAGCAAGGTTTCCAATCAGATCTGATTCTATCTTTTAATTATTGTATCTTTAATTTTGATTCTAGGGCTTTATTGTTCTAGGGTTGCAAAAAAAAAATTAAAACAAAAAGTAGGCTGCAGAAATTCTTAGGGTTGTTTGGTTTGGCTGAAATTTGCATCTCCTAGGGTTTCAAAATTCTCGGGTTTCCTGCATCTCTAAGTTTGTCAATTGCTTGGAGTGCCATTCCATTGATTCTCATTTATTTTATTGTTAATTTTTGTGTGCTTGAATTCAATTGCTTGATTTTCACAATTGAGTATTGCTGTTTATGGTTTAATTAGAGAGAAAAAGAGAAAAGAAAAGAAAAGAAAGGAAAGGAAAAGAAAAGAAAAGAAAGGAAAAAAGAAGAAGAAGAAGATAAAAAAATGTAGCATATTCAATGGTTGCTACATAGTTACAACAAAGAGAAAAAAAAACATTTGTTGGTTGAGCTTTATCATCAAAGGGGCTAAATACATATTTCTAGTTGGTATCTTGTTTTATAATTATTCTTTCCCTCGTCTAAATTCCTTGAGTCTCGTGTCATTTTATTCCTTCATTGTTTCTTGTTTCTTGGATCTATATTACTGGTTGAAAGAATACAAGGTTGTATTGTCTTAATTTAGTTCAACTAGTTCTTAAAGAACTTGAGTGGGAAAACTTGAGTGTGAGACTATTATCGGGAAAAAGCCAATTAAGAGTGAAACAAGAGTGGAGTGCCATTATTCGAGTGTAAACACGTAAGGGAGTGTGAAAAGTTTTTCACCAACATTCTTTAGAAACACTTTATAATGTCTCACCGGAGTGGCTCTTCACCAAAGGGGATGGCAGATAACTCATCATTTGTGTTGCAAGCCATGCAACAACAGTTTGAGCCGTTGAACTTGGTGTTGGGTGAAGTGAGGGATAGTAAGGATCATCAAGAAGCAATGATTAGAAATCTGCGAAATGGGAGAGATAGGAGGCGATGTGAGCCTAGTATTGAGAACGAGTATGAGAATAGAGAGTATGGTGAGGATGAGGATGACCTAACATCTGAAGTTGGATTGGGTAGACGATAGAGGAGTTAGTTGTGGAAGAGGACTTTGGGCAAACCCAGGGGGTCGAGATGGAGTAAGTAAGAACCTTGGGAGCATCAAAATGAAAATACCATCATTCCAAGGTAGAACTGACCCTGAAGTTTATTTAGAGTGGGAGAAAAGAATAGAGTTGGTGTTTGATTTTCATAATTACTCTGAGGAGAAGAAGGTGAAGTTGGTTGTAATTGAGTTCACTGATTATGCTATTATTTAGTGGGATCAATTAGTGGCCAATAGGAGGAGGAATCTTGAGAGGCCTGTAGAAACATGGAGAGAGTTGAAAGCTATCATGAAGCAGAGATTTGTACCTAGCCACTACTATAGAGACCTCTACCAAAAACTACAAAATATTACACAGGGGTCTAGGAGTGTAGAGGATTACTATAAGGAGATGGAGGTGGCTATGATTCGGGCTAATGTAGTGGAGGATCAAGAGGCCACGATGACAAGATTTTCGAGTAGATTGAATAGGGAGATAGCCAATGTAGTTGAGTTGCAACATTATGTGGAGGTAGAGGATATAGTGCACATGGCTATAAAGGTGGAGAGGCAGCTAAAAAGAAAGGGTACATCAAGGTATACTTCGGTTTCTAGTACTCCTTGGAAACCAAAGTGGGACAAAAATGATAAAGCCGTAACAAAGGGGAAGACCGAACCACCTAAGGGAAAAGATGAGGGTGAGGCTGAAACCTCAAAACAATTGTGAGGCAGAGAGTTCAAAAAAAGAGGAGAGTGAAAGAAAAAAAGAGAGTGGAAAGGACAAAGAGAGTGAGAGGAAAAAAAAGAATAAGGCCGAAACATCAAAAGAAAGAGAGAGTGAAAAAGAAAAAAGAGAGGTGGTTGAGAGTCAAGAAAAAAGAGTGAAGCCACAAGAGGAAAAAGAAAGAGAGATTGCAAAGAGAAACAGAAAGACAAAAGTGAGTTTTTATGCTAAGGCAAGCTTTTATACTAACGAATGTAACGACTCTTTGCCTAGTGTTGTTGTTTCTTTGTTGCAGGGATACGAGATAATGATTCCTAGCGGTGTGTTTAGTGGATTGCCACCTATTAGGGAGATAGAGCACTACATTGATTTTGTGCCAGGTGCGACAATCCCTACCCGACCCTTCTTTGAAGAGCATGAGTCCTTGACACGCTTGAAGGGACAAGGTAAGTTGTTGAGTAGAATGCATGCTAAGTGAGAGGACTGTATTGAGACTTTTTCTCATGTATTTAAATACATACAAGGTATGAAAAATTTTGTGGTTGATGCTAGAAGGTATATCTTTGTCTTCATTTTAGATGCAAAATTGTTGAGGCTTGAATATGATAAGGAATTGCATGCTAATGATGATGACTTTGCTAGTGTGTATGAAACATGTGAGAAATCATCGTTTGGTAAGTTCTATAAATTTTTTTAGAAAGAAAAGATTTTGTGTTCCTACTAGTTTCATGCGTAAGTTGCTTGTGTGTGATAGACATGGTGATTTGTTAGGTAAATTTGGTGTAAGGAAGACTTTCAATGTGTTGCATGAACGTTTGTGGGAGTATCATTTGCCTTTCATTGAGTTTGCATATAATTAGATTGGTCATTTTGGGGTGAGGAAGACTATAAATGTGTTTCTTGAATATTTGTGAGAGAATTGTTTGCCATTCATTGAGTTTACAAATAATTGGAGTGTTCATGCTACTACCAAATTTTCACCTTTTGAAATTATTTATAGACTTAATCCATTTACTCCTTTAGATTTAATGCCTTTACCTATTGACGACAGGAGTAGCTTGGATGGATTTTTTCAAATTCTTGCACAAATTAATGATAATGCATATGAAATGGATCTTTCAGGTATGTATCATGTTTCTGCTATTTTCAATGTTGCTAACATTTTTTCCCTTTGATCCAAGTGGAGATTCGAGGTCGAATCCTTTTTAGGAAATGGGAAATGATGGGAACCAAAGTGAGCCTAGTCTTAAAGATCTTTTGCAAGTTCCAGATGGGTCAATCACAAGATCAAGAGCCAAGAAGGTCAATGAGGCGATACAATCAACTTGGGACGAGTCTAGCAAGAGCCCAACATTCAAGATGGGCTTGAAGGATGAAGATCCCGTTTTGATTCATTTGATACAAGCTATGGAAGAGGGCAACAACATGACTTGAAGGCTTTGGGCACTTGAAGGCTTTCAACTTGTTTAATTCATTTAAATGACTTATTTTATTAGTTTAGAATAATTAGATTTATTATGAGAATGACTTAATGGAGCACCTATTCAAGGGCATATTAGAAAAGTTATTATTTCTTACGAACTAGGGTTTTTGGGAAGGCCTTGTATTTTGGCCAATGGCTTATTTGGAAATTTACTTTTTAGGAACTAGGGTTTTGAAGAAGTTACTATAGTCGAGTTACTGTAGCCGCGGCACTGTTCACTCAGGGGTATTTTTGGAAGATTGGGCATTATTTTGGCTAGGGTTTCAATTAGGTTTTAGTTTAAATACTCTTTGTTGCCTCATGTTAAGAAATTTATGAAATTTGATGAATTTATTCATTGTGAGTTGAGTTTTACTCCTCTTGTTCTTGATTAAACTTTTGAACTTATCAAAGGTAAATCACAACCTTTGTGGCGTTCCTCCTTTGTAATCTGGGTTCTTGAGACGGGTTCTTCAACGGGTCTAGATTTTAATATAATCTAGTTTTTTTAAACGAGTTCTCATCGGATCTAGATTATCCATGCATTGACTTGATTTTGGCTTTCTTGGGGAGATTTCAAATTGATTGTGGGTTCAAGGGATTCCATTCCCGCGGGTTCATATCATCACTTGTGCAGAATGAAATAATGCCCTAAACCACCATCATTTCCTCTCCATAGTAGCTGCAAGGAACCTGTAGATGACTCCAGGTCGTGGGCATCATTTGGATGGCAGAAAATCCCTCAAACCACCCTTAAAAACATGTGGATGAAGGTGGTTTTGTGGTGGCAGAAAATCAGTTCGGTTTTGCATCTTTTTGGGCAGCAAAAATGAGTCAAAATCCTTCATGATGGTCATGGGACTTCTTAGTGATTTGGTGGAGAAGGAGGTGGCATGGGATGGTGGTGCAAACCATGGCAGGAGGCTGGTTCAAACTCAATCCAATTGGTTACTACACAAACTAGACCAAGGTGCACCCTGTTTGGTTGATGCAACCTGTAACGCCCCGACCCCGAGGGTCCAGAGAGTTAACTCATGTCACTTAAAAATCATTTTTCTTCCACTTAGTACATACTCTAATTTTTCTCTATCGCACAAAATACTCATACATTTACATCACTTACTCCAAAATAATTATTCTAAGACAATACAAAGTCTTAATATGAACATCAATCTCCCAACAAATCACAACATCAGAACACAACAAGCTTTCTGAATGAAAATTTTCAATACCCATATAAACCTTCTATGCTTAAACCATCATTCTTAACTCTTCTCACCCATGCTCCATATCCTTGATCCTCAACTGAAACATTCAAATCATCTGAAAAAGATGGTGGAGATAAGGGGTGAGTTATCAACAACTCAGTAAACAGAGAACATATACTAATATGTAAACATGAGCCTTTTCAGAAAGTTCAGTATGTAGAAACAAAAACATTTTATTTTTATATGCAGATCTCATAAAAACGTATTATCGAAAAATCAGAGCGACTTTTCAATCTTTTCATACTCAAAATCAGCAATTCATATTTAAGGATCCATTTCACATTCAGAAACGCTTTGGCATAACATAACTGAACATCTTTATCTTATCATATCATATCATATACTATGTTTAACCCTCATGGTAGGGTTGTGCTATCCCCGGTGGCCAAACCAGGCAGTATCATGTGGTGAACTTCCCCTTTTTCAATCTCGGAGCCCTGAGTGTGCATACAGGAAAGAACACGTAAAAAGACCACTTTGTTTCCAAAGTAGGTGCACTCATATCATATCATGATGGTACCAACCATATCACGTGAACAGCATCATCATATCAGAACCATATTCAGAACAGATAAGTATGCCAAAGTTTCATCATATCCATATCATATCAAAACACGTGCGAAACATATTCATATCATTTCTATTTAATCAAAACATATCCAAATCATTTCATATCACATGCATAAAAATCTCAATGATATCATATTCGCTCTTTTTCATATTTCATAAACATGTCAAATATTGCTCATGTCTACACATTTCATGTCAAAACATTTCTTTTCTCTTTCATACGTATCTCACGAGGGAATGCGAAACATATTCTGAGGTTGTTTTTCACTTTTTCTTTTTAAAACAAATGCACATTTTTACAAACCAACCTCAGTTCATTTCTTTTATGCAAATCTAGCATAGGAACCCGCTTACCTAGACGACTTAACTTTTCCAAAATTTTCCTCAAAAATGTCGAGCCGACTATAGATCGTCACCTATAAAAATAATGACGTAATTTCCGTAAGTTTCCAATCAATCACGTATTTCGATATTTAAGCCTAAACTTTAGAAATAACCTATTTTAATTCCTCAAAACTTAAAACCCTCGTAATTCCAAAAATATGTTATCACTTTCTAAAATCATCAATATCCACCACAACCAACGTCATACACGAAACACCAGTATTTAAACCCGAATAGCCAACAAATCTCATAGTCTAAACCAATCATACTAACAACTCCATCACCCAATCCAATCAACCCCATTACTCCTCGGACTCAGTCCGGCAAAACCAATCAGCAATTAAATACAGTGTAATGTGCTAGTGTAAAAAAAATACATTAAATTCACGAGAATTCTTAGGAAAATACTTACAGTACTATATAATAATTTCTGGAGGATCACAGAGGCGCAAGAAGTGGAAAAACAGCTGCAGAACAGTGCAAAATACACTGTGGCCGTGGGTCACAGATACCCACTTTTCAACGGGTGCAAACGAAGACCAAAGATTGATAGGGTATGGCCTAGGGATGTCGGTGAAACTAGTGGTGGTGGTGGTTGGCCGTGGGTGGCGGCGCAAAGGGTGGTTGAAGTGCAAAAATACCCAAAACGAAAATGGAGTTGGATGTGCTTCACCGGTGACTGATCGGAGGTGGGGTTGGGTCCAATGGGTTGCTTGGAGGTCGAGGATGATGTGGTGAAGAAATGGCGGCCAATGGTGGTGCGACAGCGGAGCTGGAGTGAAGAGAAGGTCGCGGCTTCGTGTGGTGCGTGGAGGCTAACGGCGGTGCCGAGGAGGCTGAGATTGGAGGGGGAAGGTCGCCAGTGGGGGGAGCTGCTGGGCTGGGCGGTGCAAGTCACGGCGGAGCAGTGGCGGTGGGCTGGGCGGACGAAAAAAATGCACAGGGGAGAGGGAGGGGCTAGGTCGCGCGGGAGGGGAAAGAAGAAGAAGAAAGAAAAGAAAGGAAGAAAAGAAAAAGGAAGGAAAAAGAAAAGAGGAAAGAGAAAATGTAGGGAAAGAAATGAGGTACAATCCTCATAACTTGGGTTACAAAAATGATCCAACGGAAACGATTTTAAAACAGCAAGTGAAATAAAATAATTCAAACCCGGTGATTAAAATGAAAATAAATAATTAAACCCAACAAGTTAATTTAATTCGAGAAGAAATTTAAACACTTAACAAAAAAAATAATTTTCGTAAACTAAAAAAATCATAAAAATAGCCTAATTAAAAATCCAATAATTTTAAAACAAGAGAATAAATTCTGAAGTAATAAAAATAATTCATTCATTAAAATACACTAAAATACGGGGTGTTACACAACCAATTTCATCCAAGACTCAAAATGAGTTTGGGAGGGTCTCAAAAGGTGTTTAAGGACCATATTCCCCTTGAGGATAAACCACAAAAATGTTGGGCCCAAGGGCAAAACAGTCCAAGCATTACAAAGGGCAATGCACAAAACCGATTGAAACATGGTTTGGGCTTGTTATGTCATTTTTCTTAATGACATGTGGAATGGTTTAGTTAGGGTATTAAAATGGTCTAATCATGGTTTAAGGAAGTATTAATTCAAAAAAATTTGAATTAAAAAGTT
This sequence comes from Juglans mandshurica, assembly GCA_022457165.1. NCBI lineage: Eukaryota > Viridiplantae > Streptophyta > Magnoliopsida > Fagales > Juglandaceae > Juglans > Juglans mandshurica. The sequence continues at coordinate 20,351,366 of CM039619.1, read as the reverse complement.
TAAGAAAAGATTAAGCATGATTAAGCTTCAAAGCATAGCTTAAAGTGCATTAACCTCAAATATGATAGTTAACAGCCTTAGCAAATTTTCAAAACTTAATTTGGGTACTTTGAATGTGATTTGGGCTTAAGGAAACCAATGGAATAGTGTATTGGGCCTTTGGTCTTTGAATGCTAAAATGAGTCCAAACATGGTTTTGGGCCATATGAGCTTGAAAAGGGCGAAGGGTCCAATCTACACCAAAAGCCTTATGCCTTCCTATACTTGGGCCAAGACTAGCCTTGATTTCCTAAGAGCTTGGTTCAAGGTTTTATTGGGCTAGGCCCATGAATGTACTTGGGTCCTAAAAAGCCTCACCCAAATTACTAATGGGATTAACATTAATGTTAATCCCACTATCAACCTTAATGAAAGTGATTAACCCAAAAATAAAAGCCTAATCTAGAGTACTTAAAGGTTAATCAAGAGTTAATTAAGCGGGGTGTTACAATGCATGTAGGTTCTAAGTCATGAGATTCCATACATGCTCTCTCAATAAACTTATTGATTATTCCTATATGCAGTATGGCATGAAAATGTATCATTTTCATAAAAATGCATGTGCATCTGAGTAAGAAGGATGATGAAAATGTTTTGATTACAAAGGAAAGGAAATGAATGTCTCATGCCTTATGCTTTAAATGACGCGAAGAAAGTGTTTTAAAATGCCCCTATGAACTCATGCCTTAAATGATGAGAAGAAAATGGTTTAAAATGTCCCTGTGAACTGATGTTAAATTGTCCCTATGAACTGACGTTTTATAGATGCCATGAAAAATGATGTTTAAGCTCATGCTTTTAAAATGATGTTTTTTGTTCATGAATGCACTGTTAAATGAAAAGATGATGTTTAAGTTCATGCTTTTAAATGACGTTTTCCATGAATGAACTGTTAAATGAAAATGACTATAAGGACTAAAATGAATGAAAGAAATGACTGAATGAATGAATGTCTTATTGTATGAAAATACGTAATGGCCATATGAATGGAAAGGGTACCAAAGGAATGGGCAGATTGCAATGTCGAATAAGTAGTACTGGTAGTGCACCCAGTGCTGCCCTCTGACTAAAAGGGATTCCCAACCTGTGGCCACGGGCGAAATCAGGTGCAAAGGAAGACCGTTAACCCCAACACACGGGGCGTAATAGTGTGTACCAGTCAAAGAAAGTGAAACATGAAAGTATAGTTATTTCTTAAAATATTTATACACGAAAGCATAGTTATTTCTTAAAGGTTTATGCATGAAAGTATGGTTTACCCCTTAAACTGTCATGCACGAAAGCATTGTCAAAAATTAGCAAAATGTTTATGTATGCATGTTTTCAAAAGAAAAAGAATAGATGCCTAGTATGTTTACTGCATGGTGTACTACTTACTGAGTATTCGACTCATTTTTGTTTTAAATGTTTTAAACGTCCAGGTAATGATGAAAAGGCTAGGGAGCAAGGCACTACTGCAGAGGGAGAGGCAGACGCTTAGGATCTTCCCTGACCAGAATAGTGATGTTTATGGATGATGCGTTATGTTTTTATGAACGTATGGACTCCGAGAGTCTTTTATGGATGAATGTTCGAATAGGATGTCTATTAGGCGTTCCCTTTATTAAACTAGGAATTTGAGTACACGTTTGTCATGCCCATGCCGATCGCATGCTATTTGAAAAAAAAAAGAAAATGATGAAAATGAAAGAAAAAAAAAAGAAAGAACAGGCACGTACGTCGTGATCCCGCCCTTCCCGGGGAGGGTTGTGACAATTTCTTCCCAAAATACCCCTAGATGAATAGTGTCATAGCTACAGTAACTCGCTACAATACATCTTTAAACCTTACTTCCTAAAAAGTAACTTTCCAAATAAGCTCTTAGCCAAAATACAAGGCCTTCCCAAAAACCCTAGTTCATAAGAAATAAGACATATGTGGGCCAAGCATCCTCAAGCCCGATTATTTTAGACTAATTCCTATAACTAATAAAATAAATCATTTAAATGAAATAAACAAATCCAAAACCTTCAATCACATAAACATAATAATAGGCCCTAATTTATGTTGCACTTTTCCATAGCTTATATCATGTGGATGATCACTGGGTCTTCTTCTCTCAAGGCCATCTTAAATATTCGGCTCTTGCTAGACTCGTCCCAAGTGGATTGCACTAATCCTTGCATATTGCTTCTTTGCACTTCCTAGCTCTTGATTTTGTGACTGCCCCATCTGAAACTTGCAAAGGATCTTTAAGACTTGATCCACCTTAATGTCCATCAGTGTCGATCCACAGGGAGTTAGAAGAAATACAACAAGACGCAGGCTTAAGCGAAAAGATCAAATTATAATATAACAAAAATTTGAAAATTCTACCTAAAGCACGTAATTAAAATGAGATTATGGCACGGATAAGAAGGCAAGTAAACATTTGGACTTCCATCAACCAGATCCAATACTCTGACTTTTTCAATGCAAACTATATACACAATTCAGAATTATAGCATCAAATTCCTAATTTGAGGATATGACATTATATTTATTTATTTTCTCAAATTTAATTCTAGAATCTATTCTCTCTTTACAAACCACAGTTTTCATATATCAAAATGAATATCAGATCTAAATACGACACTATGCTCTCAAACAATAATGCAGCAAAAGATTACATCAATGGCATGAAAAGTCTATTTAAGTCACAATCATATATTCATAATCATATAGCTCAACAAAATCAAACCATAACATGATTTAATATAATTGTCTCAAACTTATAATACCCAAAACAAATAGATAATTGAATCCTAGAATCTTAAACAATAAAGTTTAATCTATGAATTGAAATATAGTCAAAGTATTTTCACCAATCAATTTCCGCCCTAGGCTTTACCTAAGATTTAGTTTTCCATAGAATAACTAAATAATAAAAATGGAATTTTTCTCCTATCTAGAACTATGCCTCCTCCTTTTCAAAAACTATCTAATTCCATAGTAATAATATGCTTATACAGGGTAGGAAAGAAACTGATGAGTATACGAAAATGCACTCTAAATACTCTATTATTGGATTAAAATGCTAAAATGTGAATAGAAATAATGAGATATAATTTATATTATTGAATTTAATATCTATTCACACTGAGATATATTTTAGCATGATTTTATAATATTTTAAATCTCAAATATTGCATTACTGGTTTGTGACAGATAATTTGCAATTGGGCTTTACACTTAACATTTTAGATCTCAAATATTTATGTTAGATTTTAGGGTCAAGAAATGAAAAGCATAAAAAATAAAAATAAAAAATAAAAAATAAAGAGAGAGAGAGAGAGAGAGAGAGAGAGACGCATCACACATGCGGGCCCAACTTCAATTCAAAAAGCAAGTCTTTTGCTTGGCTCTTGGACGTGAGACGCACAATAGCGGGGAGAGTTTTGAGCGGCATGCAACACGGGCCTTTCTTTTGTGAGTTTCTATTTTCACCCAAGCAGTAGATTTTGAACGGGAAGTTGAAGGCAACACCCGGGGGGGTGGGGTGGGACGCTCACATGGATCTGCAATTAAATTGGATGGTTGTCATTGCTCTATTTGGCTCTTGAGATTTTTGTTGTCCATTACATGTATGGGTAACTAAATTCTCAACTACCGGGTTATTCTTTGGGCGTCATCAAATTTTGGTGCCGTTGCGGGGGAGACAATGGAAGAATTGATACAAGGCATAATTTATTCTAGCCGTTTGTAAAGGCGGCAACTTCGTTCCATCTTTAAGCTTGCTGCATTATTTCTTTTCTTTCTTTTCCTAGTATTTTAGTTTTTAGTATTATTTTTTTTTAACCTTGCATGCACAGATATATTTGCTTGTAAGCATGTGCTAGAGTCATAATCAAATTTTTTAAATCCTTTATTTGACAATACATCTAGCCCTAAAGAAATGAGTGAACACGAAGATCAACCCACTATAACTCTTCAGGATTACCTCCACCCTACATGCACAGCCACACCATCATGCATTATGTTTCCAGTTAATACTCGCCAACTGGATTTTAAAATAGGGATGATACAGTTACTCCCTACTTTTCATAGCTTGGAAAATGAAAATCCATATGTAAACATTAGGGAGTTTGAGGAAGTAGTTGCGACATTTCATAGTCAAAATGCTGATGACGTTGTGAGACTTAAGTTCTGTCCTTTATCTTTGAAGGATAAAGCTAAAATTTGGTTATACTCGCTGAAACCACGATCTATTGGGTCATGGATTGAGATGACTTAGGTCTTCATTAATAAATACTTTCCTCAACATAAGACCAACGCTTTAAAAAGACAAATCTCCACTTTTGCACAAAAGGACAGTGAGACTTTGTATCAGTCTTGGGAGAGATTTAAGGAGTTGTTGAGTATGTGTCCTCACCATGGATATGAGAATTGGTGCTTAGTGAGCTATTTTTATGCGGGACCTACACCTAAAGAATGCCAATTTGTGGAGATGATGTGTAATGGTGAGTTCTTACAGAAAGATCCTGATGAGGCCATAGAATACCTCAATGAGTTTGCTGAAAAAGCTCACACTTGGATTAGACCTAGTGCTACTGAGAGCACAAATAGGTCACGACCTGCAGAAAATCCAAATAATGGTGGAATTTACCATCTCAGGAAAGAGGATAACCTAAAGGCTAAGATTGAGATGCTCACTAGGGAGCTAGAGGTGTTAAAGACTAAGGACTTAAAGCCAACACATGTGACTAATCATGTAAAGTCTTTTGGACCATGTTTTGTGTGTGGCGGGGTAGATCACCTCGCCCAAAAGTATCCCACATTTACTGAGATGAGAGGGATGTATGAGGAACAATGTAATGTCTTAGGTATGTACAAGAAGTTTTTTACACCTTTATCTGAAACCTATAATCTGGGGTGGCGCAATCACCCCAACCCTCTAGATCTTATCCCTACACCGTATCATGCATCTTCCTCTTCTAGGAACTTCTTAGAAGATACTTTGCATGCTTTTATTGAGGCACGTGGTAAAACTAATCAAAAGTTAAAATATTTTATTATGCAGGTTGTTGAAGAAAACAAGGAGATAAAGAGTCAAGTGTCCAAATTGATGAGTTCTTTCAGTGTGAATGAGCGAGGTAAGTCCCCTTCTCAAGCTCAATCTACACCCCATGGTCAACATATGGCGCAAGAGAATTTGAAGGATGTGAATGTCATTGTGACACGAAGTGGTAAGTCATTACACATCCCAACAACGAACAAATCAGAGGATGTGGAAAATGATCAAGATAGTAGTGATGCCGAGCTGCCCAATGAACCTGAGGTGACAAAGAGTCCTATCAAGGTACCATTCCCTCAAGCTTTAAAATCAAGCAAGCGAATTCTGGATCCTAACAATGAAATCCTGGAGAATCTAAGGCATGTAAAAATCAATCTTCCTCTTTTGCATGTGATTAAACAAGTTCCTACTTATTTAAACGTTCTCAAGGATTTGTGTATAGTTAAAAGAAAGCACCATGTGAAGAAGACAGCGAACCTGACATAGCAAGTTAGTGCTCTAATTGAGTAGCGGGTTCTTCCCTAGTACAAGGATCCTGGTTGTCCAACCATTGCATGCAGCATTGGAAATCATGAGTTCGGGCAAGCTTTGCTAGATTTAGGAGCTAGCATGAATCTAATGTCATATTCTATTTATTTGCAGTTGGGGTTGGGAGAAATCAAGCCAACCATTGTAGTATTGCAATTGGCTGACCGTTCAGTCAAAGCACCACCCCAGGGTGTGGTAGAGGATGTTCTAATTCAAATTGACAAATTTTATTGTCCTGTTGATTTCCTAATCCTTGACATTAGCTCTATTGTTTATACTACTTCTAAAATTCCTTTGATCTTAGGTAGGCCTTTCTTTGCCACTGCTAATGCTCTTATTAATTGCAGGAATGAACTCATGAAGCTGTCTTTTGGAAACGTGACTCTCGAGATTAATATCTTCATATTGCAAAACAGCCAAAAGATGATGACGAGAGCCACCAGACATACATGATTGACTCACTCATGAATAGGGAAGTTTCTACAGCTCATGATTTTGATCCCCTTGAGTATTTTCTTGTTAGTTCTGAGTTTGATTCTATTAGTGATCCATCTTATGTAGTTGATATTTGTGCTATTTTTTATAGAACTCAGGATTATGGTATTCGGGCATGGCAACCGAAGTTTGAGGAGTTGCCTGAGAGAAGTGAAAAACAAATTCATTCAAGTGTGGAAGCACCCAAAGTTGAATTGAAGCCTCTGCCTAAGGGTTTAAAGCATGCTTTCCTTGGTCCAGGTAATACTTTTCCTGTTATTATCTCATCTGAATTGTCTGAGTCTCAAGATGAGAAATCAATTCAGACCCTAAGTGAGCATAAGGCAGCCTTACGTTGGAGCATTGTTGATATAAAAGGTGTTAGTTCCCTGGTCTGTTCTCATAAAAGTAATTTGGAGGAAGGAACTATCCATCATGGAGACCCCCAGCGTAGGCTTAATCCCACAATGAAATAAGTAGTGAAGAATAAAGTGTTGAAACTATTCGATGCAGGAATCATATATCTTATTACTGATAGTAAATGGGTAAGTCCTACAAAGTCAGGTGTTACTGTGGTGAAGAATGACCTAGGAGAGTTAGTCCCTACAAAACTTGTGACTGGGAGGCGGATGTGCATTGATTACAGAAAATTGAATGCTGCTACCCAGAAAGACCATTTTCCTCTCCCTTTTATTGATCAAATTCTTGAGCGTGTGGCTGGTCATCCTTTCTATTGTTTCTTGGATGATTATTCTAGTTATTATCAAATTGAAATTACATTAGAAAACCAAAATAAAACCACTTTCACTTGTCCTTTTAGTACTTATGCTTTTCGTAGAATGCCATTTGGATTGTGTAATGCACCTGCTACTTTTCAACGTTGCATGTTGAGCATATTTAGTGACATGGTTGAAAATTGAATGGAAGTTTTTATAGATGACTTGATTGTCTTTGGATCTTCTTTTGATGCATGCTTATTGAATTTAGAGATAGTGTTGACTCGTTGTGAGGAGAAGAAATTGGTTTTGAATTGGGAAAAATACCACTTTATCGTACATTCAGGTATTGTCTTAGGACATATTATTTCTTCTAGGGGATAGAGGTTGATCAATCTAAGATTGAATTATCTATAAGTTGCCTACACCTAGGACAGTAAAAGATGTGAGATCATTTTTTGGTCATGCGGGCTTTTATAGGAGGTTCATACAAGATTTTTCTACCATATCTAGACCACTATGTGACCTCCTAGCTAAAGATGCCCCATTTGAGTAGACACAAGCTTGTCAAGAGGCCTTTAAAATGCTAATTGACAAACTTACCTCAGCACCAATAATGCAACCACCTGATTAGACTTTACCTTTTGAGATCATGTGTGATGTTAGTGACTTTGTCATAGGTGCTGTTCTTGGACAACGAAGGGAGGGGGAAGCCTTTTGTCATTTATTATGCTTGTAGAACTCTCAATAGTGCTCAAATGAATTATTCCACCACTGAAAAAGAGTTGCTAGCTGTAGTGTTTGCTTTGGATAAGTTTCGTGCTTACTTGATTGGTTTTCCTATTATTATTTTCACAGATTATGTAGCCTTTAAGTACCTTCTTACAAAGAAGGATGTTAAGACGCGACTAATACGGTGGATTTTACTTTTGCAGGAATTTGACATCACCATCAAAGACAAGAAAGGAGTGGAGAATGTAGTGGTTGACCATCTCTCAGGGCTCACATTTGAGGACACCTCTGACCACCTGCCAATCAGGGATGATTTTCCCAATGAGCATTTACTTTCTATTACTTCTCTACCATGGTTTGCTCATATTGTGAATTATTTGGTTACAGGTGAGATACCGATGGATTGGAGCACTTAGGACAAGAGGAAGTTCATGACTGAGGTACGTAATTTCTATTGGGATGACCATTTTCTTTTCAAATACTACCTTGACCAAATTTTAAGGCATTGCATCCCTAATGAAGAGTTTGCTAGCGTTTTGGAATTTTGTCACTCCCAAGCTTGTGGGGGGCACTTTTCAATGAAGAAAACCACTGCAAAAATTTTGCAGTGTGAATTTTATTGGCTACCTTGTTTAAGGATGCAACCATCTATTGTCGCTCATGTGAAAAGTGTCAAAAGTTAGGAGTTATGTCTCGTCGTAATATGATGCCCTTAAACCGAATTTTAGTGATTGAAATTTTTATTATTGGGGCATTGATTTTATGGGACCATTTCCTCCTTTTGGACAATATATTATTGTGACTGTAGGTTATGTGTCTAAATGAGTAGAGGCAATAGCTTGCAGGAGTAATGATAGGAGTAATGATAATAGGACGGTAATTAAATTTCTCAAAGAGAATATGTTATCTCGATTTGGTACACCACGTGCTATCATTAGTGACTGGGGTACGCATTTTTGCAACTATTCTTTTGAAGCTTTGATGAAAAAATATGGAGTGGTACATAAGATCTCTACTGCCTACCACCCCCAAACAAGTGGACAAGTAGAACTTGCAAATAAGAAAATTAAGCACATTTTAGAAAAAATAGCCAACCCGGATCGCAAAGATTGGTCTTTGAGACTAGTTGATGCGCTTTGGGCCTACTGTATAACTTTCAAAACTCCCTTAGGCATGTCACCTTATAGGCTTGTTTTTGGAAAGCCTTGCCACTTACCTGTGGAGCTCGAGCATCGAGCTTATTTTGACATGAGAGAAGCAGGTACGCTTAGAAAATTTCAGTTGACCGAGTTAGAGGAGTTGAAAAATGATGCTTATGAGAACCCTAGAATCTATAAGGCTAAAATGAAAGTGTTTCATGATAAAAATATTTTGAGAAAGACGTTTAAGCCTAATGATCGAGTGTTCTTATATGATTCTAGACTCCATAAATACACAGGAAACTTTGGTCTAGGTGGACCGGCCCTTTTGTAGTAAAGAATGTTTTTACAAATGGGACGGTAGAAATAAAATATCCTAAGGATGGTCGAATCTTTAAAGTAAATGGTCAACGCCTTAAAGTATTAATTGATAGGCAAGTTCTGAAAGTGGAAGGCATTCCACTTGTGGATCCGGTCTATCAACCTTGACCACACCATGCAGGTATGTTTTTCTTTTTTTCTTTTGTTTGTTTTGTTTTGTTTTTGTTTTCTCTTATTCTCTTTCTTTTCCTTTTTGCTTGCTGTTGTTTCCTTTGTTTTTGTTTGCAAGTTAGTTTCATTTTTTCATTTCAGGTTACCATCCTTGGTGCTTAGCGAGCTACTCACGTCACTCATAGGTGTATTATACCCTTTTTAGTTACTTCCCATTCAAATTTGATTATTAAACATTGAGGACAATGTTTCATTTAAGTCGGGGGATGGTGGTGCAAATTCAGTATTTAAAATGCTTGTTGCAACTCTGTGACATATTTTCATGTGTCAAATTTTTTTTTAATTTTGCATCATACGTGCATCATTTTCACATGTGTACTCATTCTCATTTATAGCCATCTTCGTGAATTCACCAAACCCACCATAATCATTTTTTGCTGAAGCATTCACAGAACTCCTAATGCACTCATCTAAGCTTTGTGGTAAGATAGTGGTTTGACACATGTAGTCAGAGAACTCTTTTACTTAAGTATTCATGTGAGTTTTGGATAGGATTGAGAGCTTACAAATGCAATAAATTGTGATAAGCATTCATTGATCTGTTGAATTGGGCACTTCTTTTGAGAATATCATTACATGATTTGTGATAAGATGGTGGATATACTTAGGATATGACGAAGGTCAACTTAGGATCAACGTTTAAGCCTTTCAAGCTAACCCTTTCTATCATAGACCCTTAGTAGCCAACTTTGAGCCAATAAACACATGTAGTTTTTTCTTTTCATATGCCCGCATCATCCATGCCTCTCCACATTGGAATATAGCCTATACACTGATTTTTCTATCTTTTTTACTTCTAAGTGTATACTAGGTGTGGAATTTGCATTTTCTTTCTTATGTGTTGGATCCCAAAAAAAAAAAAACAAAAAGTCAAGGTTGGGTAGAAATGGCAAGAATACCAAAGTGGCGTGTGTTTGTTCATCAAATTGTTGAATTAAAAAAAAAAAAGAAAATTATTATTATTCGATGATCTGAAAGGTTGGAGAGTACATCAAGTGAGAAGTGTGGTCTACTGATAGTAATAAGATTCCCTTTGTATGTACTTAGAAGTTTTTGAGTCATTTTCATCCTTTTTGTTTTTCATATAGCCCCGAACCTAAGCTACGTTACAACCTTGTGTGTTGACTGTTTTGATCCTAAGTAAGCTTTTGAAAAGAGTAGTGGAAGTCTCATTTGTTAGTGTTCCTATCATAAGATCAATGTTTGTTTGTTGCTTGCCCATTGTCAACTCCATAAAGAGAATCCTCACACGAAACACTTTTATACCTGTAAGTTATAGAGTTGAACATTTCACTTGAGATGTTTTTGATGTTGCATGTGTCAGGACTTCTAGTTAGATGGATATAATTTGGAACACACACACTCTGTGGATTACTATAGGTGGATTGTTTGTGATAGGGTTATTGAATTCCTAAGATTGTTTCGATACGTGAATCTGAAAAGTGTGACTTGGTGGCCTTTGTGGGTGATTTTCATTGGTCTCTTTCGTTGTTTTGGAATGAAAATTGCTAGGAGCTGGCAATAAGCAAGTTGGAGGTGTAATGAGTGTACGAAAATGTACTCTAAATACCATATTGTTGGATTAAAATGTTAAAATATGAATAGAAATAATGAGATATAATTTATATTATTTAATTTAATTTCTATTCACACTGAGATATATTTGAGCATGATTTTATAATATTTTAGATCTCAAAAATTGCATTATTGGTTGGTGAGAGATAATTTGCAATTCGGCTTTACACTTAACATTTTAGATCTCAAATATTTCTGTTGGATTTTAGGGTCAAGAAATGAAAAGCATTAAAAATAAAATCACACACATGTGACCCAATTTCAATTCAAAAAGCAGCTTGGACGCAAGCTGGAGATTTTGAACGGAAAGTTGAAGGCAACACGGGGGGATCTGGAATTAAATTGGATGGCCGTTTGCTCTATTTGGCTCTTGAGATTTTTGTTGTCCACTATATGTATGGGTAACTAAATTCTCAAGTAGGGTTAGGGATGAATTTGTACAATAGATGATATTTTTAATTTATGTATTTGATTTTCAATTACAAAAACTCTTTTGTTTTATCATTCTCAAATCATTGTTGATGTTGTCTTCTCCAAATAATCATAGAATTTATTTTGTTTATGGATTGAGTCATACTTTTTTTGTTAAATGGATTAGATCTTTGATTATGTTTGGGTCAATTATTTATCTATATTGATTTAATTATTTGTTGCAATATCATTTCCTAAGTATAATGTCGTCATTGGATTTTTTCAATAGTGATAATAATTTACATATTTTAAAAGTGGTGCATGATTTTTCAAATGGGTACATTTGGTTTAATTTTAGTTTATAAATCTATAACTTCCAATTGGAAATTTTGGGAATTGAGTTCCTAATTGAGTTATTCAATGAATTAAGAATAATTAAAATATCAAATTTGTGCAAGGGATTCCCGACTCTTTACTTTGTCAAATTTGATTACTTTTTTCGTTAGTCACTTTATTTCACTTTAATTTATATTTAAAATTAATATTTATTTTCCATTAATCATTTCATAGATCATTCTACCCTCCCTCGCCTATCCATGCACGAAATCACGTTCAGATTTTAGTTAAAGGAGAATATGATGTTCATCCATGAAACTTATGGTGGGCACCTCCAGCAAACCCCAAGATTTGATAATATTCAGCCTGATCTTATCAATGGAAGGTCTCACCCTCATGAACTTTAGTACAAGCACAAACCGTTAATTTACATATAATTTTCTCTTTTTATTTTTCACCCTGCGTCCAAGTAAGGGGAAGGGTAACCTCGTCCTCTCCTTTCCTTGTATTTCTTGCAAAAACTTGGATTTTTGGACCGGTTTCATGGTGAGGCTTTTTCACCCTGGACCAACCAAATTTAATATATAAATTTTTAAATAATTTTTGTATGATATTTTATAATTTTTTAAGTAATTACATAAATTGAAAGTAAGTAATTATGCAATTTTTGTCTAACATAATTATTTATGTTTATATTATATAAAATACTAAAATTAAGAGTTTTAAGACAAGAAATTAACTAGTAATTACTGATAATATACACTATTAACATTATTAATTTAATACTCAATTAAAATACTTAATTAGTTAAGTATATATATTTAGTTAGACAACTTAAATTAAATCATTCATTTATTTATTTATTATTATTTTATATAATTTTTTGTTAAAAACTTGAAAATAAAAGAAAAAAAATGACCCGGACCAAAATATCCTGATAGGACCGATTAAAAAGAACCAAAACAGTATGGTCCAATCAAAAGGCCTTATCGGTCTGCTCCAAACTTTTGGTAGGGCGAAAGAATTGGTACGTTTCGAAATTCTCCTCCAAGAGTGACTGGATTGGACTGATTATACCTCTACCAACAATTTCACAATAAATGAAACTAAAAAAAATAAGGATCCGTATGGAGAAGATTCTAAAGTTTTTTTTAGAATAAAAGAATAGGAAAATTATTCTAAAAAAAAAAAGATATAGGTTTTTGCTTTTTTTCTAAAATAAAAATATTTTATTAATTGAAAAATGAAATATAGATTTGGAAGAATTTCTAAGTACCCAAAATAAAATAGTTTTTAGTTTTTAAAACATCTTCCTCTGCCCTGAGGTATTCTTTTGTTTTTATTATTTTCATTTTCCCTTCACTTTAGAGAATTCAAACCCAAGATCTCATCTTTGAGATATCGAGATGGAGCGCACTCTTGGGTCTGAAGAAAGAGAAAATTACACCTTGTGTGACTATCTTTCCTTTTATTATATCTATCATGACAATCCATGAATGAGCGGTAAAAACAAGGAGAATGTTACAAGATTGATTAAGAAAACAAAAGCACTCATCCATCTTTCAACCAAACAAACCTTTATAAATATTCAACGCAAGGCAACCCACCTTCTGGGCATGACCATGCAATTTTATCTATTTCCCCATTCAAAGCTTCTCTCTGCAGCAATTCTATCTATACATCACGCTGAAGTTCAAGGCCAATATAAGAAGCAGTTGAGAAACCAACCATAACCAACAACCAATCTCAAAATAAACCCCCCCACCTTTACCTCAACTAATGGCCAGTTGCCTGCATTCCATCCTCTCCCTTTGCTTCCATTATATCATTGCAACTTCAGTGCTAAGTTTTATTCCAAAAGTCATTCATTCCTGGACCCTAGACTCAGATATTCAAGTACTCCGCACCCTCAAGCATTCCATTGAACCAGGCTCCATCCCCCCGACATCTTACCTTAATAGTTGGGACTCCATGGTGGATCCCTGTGACAGTATGGGCAAACGGTTTCTGGGAATTTTATGCAGTATTCCCCTTGACAATTCTTCTAGCAGGATAATAGCAATTGATCTCGATGACGTTGGATATGACGGGTATCTGACACCATCAATCGGGAACCTAACCGAGCTCACCATTCTCAGTATAAGCAAGAACAAGATTCGAAGAACAATACCGGAAACCATAGCCAATCTTAGAAAGCTCACCAGACTCTCACTAGCGGACAATTGCCTCACAGGCACCATTCCTACAGAAATCACCTTGCTCAAGAATCTTGAATATCTAGACATTTCAGGAAACAGACTGTCTGGCTCAATTCCGCCTGATATTTCTGGATTACGAAGCTTGACCTACTTGAGTATGTCAAACAACGTGCTCACGGGCACGATCCCTGACCTCACGGGATTGTGGCAGCTGAGCACTCTAGATCTTAGTTCCAATCAGCTCTATGGGAATTTGCCATATTTTCCTGTGAGATTGACAACACTTTCTATAAACCGTAACATACTTACAGGCCACATCTCACCAGTAAAGAAGCTCAAAGACCTTAGTTGGTTAGACGTGAGTTATAACAGGCTCTCGGGCGTCATTAGCAAAGACATTATTTCATTACCTAGACTGGTTCACCTCAATATTTCAAACAACCGCTTCACTGCAACAGATATGGTCAGCTTTTCTGGGGAAGAGATACCACCACTGCAAGTGCTTGACGCAGAAAATAACCAATTACATGGTCATTTGCCTGCCAACTTGATCAAAATTCAGAATTTATCAACAATTAATCTGGCACATAATCAATTCTCTGGTCCAATACCACAACCATATGGAAACAAACTAGAGCGATCATGGAAAATCCTGTACCTAGAGAACAACTTTCTGTCAGGAAATCTTCCACCACAGTTCAGTACTCGTGGACAAAGGATTACAGGCAGCCTTGCAAGAAACTGTCTTGTGTGTCCAGTACAGATACCGTTATGCCGAGGAGGGCAACGACCAATTTCAGAATGCCTTAGGCAGAATCATAGAAGCACGTAATAAAATTGTATGGTAATGTCATTGAGAAAAGTAAGAAACCTTGTTAACTTTCAAGAAATAAAATTTATCGAAACAATGTAAGAATTTTTGGTTCATAAATGAATTTCTGATTATCTGTGATTCTACTCTCCCATATGATTGCTTCTAATGTTACAATGTAACACCGCAGACACAAAACACACTGAAAGAAAACTTTATAATTGTCTATTCTTCTGGGAGCAAAGCACAGTAAGTCAATACAAAATCAAGAAAATTGCCTACAACATTTTAACAAGTGCTATGAACACAGACCATTTCTAACTACATAAAATGAAGCATCTACATTAGCCAATGAACACTAATGTTGCCAAGCCATATGAAAAGTGGGAATTGAGCCAGAGCTATAAAGAGCAAGAGATAGTGGTGCTTGCTCGAGTCATAACTCCTCACCTCTGCAAAGAGGACTCTCTTCATCGTTTTCACCAAGAAGATACCCATGCATAAACAGGTCCAAGGCATCAAAAAATAGTACGAGTATCCCCACATTACCTTACCAAGAACAGCCAAACACATCCCCGTGAAAGTATACCCTGCATAAGCCACAATGTCCAGCAGGGGTGCCTCCCCACTACCCAATGATAGCAATGTCACTTTCAGAAGTGCAACTTGCAGAAACCACCCAACCAATCCCTTGATGAACAACCAGTTCAGAGCTTCTGGGCTAAACCTGTCAATAAATGAAAAGTTTTAAAGGAAATGTTCAGGCCAAGCACAGAAAAGGGAGGTGGAGGGCTGGAACAGTATGTAAATCAAATGATTCGAGGTCAACTTGTAACATGAAAGAAAGATGATGCCAAAATTACAACCTAAAAATGATTTTACTAGATGGAACTTCGCAAGTGACCATGAGGAAATTTGGGTAGCTAGCCAAGATCAAAGCAACACAATGAAATAAATCTTTCAGCCGCTATTGAAGAAAAGAAATTGCTATCTCCACTTGGTTTCTGTCTTTGAAAAGAAGGATAATTCTTTTTGCTTATTATTTATAGGTAAAAAAATAAAACAAACGAAAAAAAAAACTATCCTTCTGTTCAAAGACAGGAGGACATTGAATCAGGGGATATAGATAAATCAATATCCCATCAGGGAATCAGTCAATACTTCTACCAAAAAAAAAAAAGAGGCTTTGTCAAGCCTATCCAAGCTTTATGATTGATTGCAGAGGGGAATATCTCCTCCAATAACATGCAGGTGCTGAAAAAATCATGTCCAATCAGTAAAACATGTGGCCTCGACTTCTGACAAGGGCAACCCAAAACTGAGCAATACCAGACCCCATTTGGAGAAGTGCCAGCTCACATTGTGGTACCTCAATTTACAGTCTCCAGTCCCTTTCTACTGTAACACCCATTCTTAACAAGACAAACTAATACACACTTTGGAGAGAACTTGAAAAGCACTTTCCAGCTTTTGTTAAGGCCTAAAAACAGGAGAGAGACGGGGAAAAAACACAGCACGACCCCTAAAGCATGGGTGGGAAAAGCAGGGAAAGATACTTGTGCTCCAGTAGAACTTCATAGTCCACGATAGAAACTACAACCATTGCCATAGCCAGCAGGCAACCACCCAATACCACTCCACCAACATAAGTACCATCACCAGCGACACATTGAAAATCTTATTTTTGAGAGAGACCACCCAAAAATACTATTTTTTGATAATGAAGAATCCCAGAGACCGTGCAATTGCAAATATCATTTACCCAATTAAATCCTAGACCCGTGTAGTGAAAGATGGGACGTGACCCCAGAAATTGTTTGCACCCAAAGGTTCGAACTTTGGACCTAGAGGGCCTCCCAAAAATACAATCAAATAGCTTAAATGTTAGTCCAAGATTTAGGTCAATATCAGCACTTCGGAAATAATCCAATTATTTTCGGTAACAAAAAAAACAACTCCAAGTAAAGGGAAGTTTCCAGCATTGCCCTGTTCAGTAAACAATGAAGTGAAAGATGATTGTGACCGTGAGAACTACAAAATGCAATAGTGGGAAAAGAGGGAACAGAATGACTACCGCATATCACACTTCATATTTTTACACACGCACACATATTAAAGAAAAAATTAGGCACTTACTTTCCGTGGAGACCCAACGAGAAGCCAGCAAGAACAACGTAGGTACCAAATGCCATAAATGGAATGTATAAATCTGGTGCATTTATATCATAAATTGGGGGTTTATATGAGAGCCTGCCCCCTACTGGCTCAGTTATTCGTGTCCAATGGCCCTGAAGAAAAGGAAGATAAACGAAAAATGATATAACTACTGTTTAAATAGTAATAAAAAAAAATGTGTTAACTAAGATAAAACAGAGCAAATACTGCTTACCCTGTGCAGGAATGGAAACAGAACAAGCTTTAATTTGTTCCTCACATAGTGGTCATTCACTTGGAAATAGTATTGGGGATCCGAGAAATACCTGCTTATCTGTTGGATTTGAGCACAAAAATGTTAATATAAAAGACAACAATATATTAAGATTACAACAAAAAATTTGTTTCTGCATATGACAAACTAGAGATTTTAGGGACTAACTCAATGATTTTATTTCTTTTATACAAGGGCCTTATATGCATAAAAAACGGAAGAGTAAAATGTATTTTACACAAGGAACTAACTGAATGATTAGAGGACTTACGAGGTCCTTATGTACATCAAAAAAAGAAGTTAAAAAGAATTAGATGGCCTAAAATATGGACAAAAGCAAGAAAGAAAGATGTGCGTGTGTGTAAGGTGATTGTGTTATAAGATGGGACCAAATTAAAAAAGATACATGTGATCGATCTTGTTGGAAAAAAAAAATAGTTAAGATTGACTTAGTTGATAATAGTAGTAGTCATAATTTTTAGGTGGCATTTTAGATATATGGATGACTCCTAACAATTTTTTAAGGTGGTTATAAATTTTACCTGAAAAAGAATATACTCATGTCAGATACGAGGTCATATGCTTTCCTTTGTATGGTGTCAAAAAACAGATGAAAGTTCTAAAAATAAAAGCATTTGTCCATTTAACTTCCCATATCACTCTTTTACTTCAACCCACCTTTCTTCACTCATACCAAAACTTTTTATAAGTAAACGGTAACTCACTCATACGAGAACGTTTAAATAGAAGTGTATGTTTTGTTCATATGTGTCATTTGAATACTTCCATCTATTGTGTGACAAAGCAATCATGTGAAGAAAAATTATTATACTCTTTTGAATTTTATTGGGATGTCCTGAACTACATACCCCAGCACCATAATGCTAGATAAAACACAACGAATCAATTCAATGTACATGTAAAGTCACGTTACCCTCAAATAAGCAGTTTTGAAAATTCAGATTTGTCAATTCTGAAGCTATCAAAAACAATAACATTATTGGGAATGGACTTTGGGCTATAAGGCTCGTCCCATAAACATCAGCATACCACATTAGAAAGGTGTCAATGTTCACTTAAAAATGGTTGGAAGCTAGACACTCAATTGAAAACTTCAACAGCTGCTTTGAAATTTTCCTCTATGGTCAAAAGCACCTTCTAAGGACAAACACCTACTTAAAGAAACAAAGGTGTTTGTATTATTGTTGGGGGGGGGGGGGGGGAGGAGCAGGAAGGTTACTAAGGAGATGGTGCTCAGCCATGCCAGCGCTCATTAGCTTGCAAATACAATGGAAAAATGCTCATTATCGGAGGGGAGGAAAGAATTTTGCAAGATGTATCACGATGGTAACAAGGAATTTTTTGCCTATCAGCATTTTACACTTTTGGGAGTTACTTGGAATTAACAGATTACGGTGGCAGTGGACGTTGAGGTCTCCTAGCGATTCCAAAAGGAATGGACGGAAGGAGGTGGCAAAGTTTTCCTCTGAAGCTAAGGCATGCTTTGTCCATCCCAAAAGATAAGGCCCAAGCTTTGTCTCTATGTCTGGACAGGGTGTTAGACAAAGGGAAGGAGATGGAGAAGCAGTTCAAGTCATATGCAAAGGCCGCGATGGGCGACGCAGGGAAACTTGCAGTGGTGTCGCATGGTACGAGACACTCCTCGGCACAACAGCAAAATGACAAAAAGGAAAGTGTGGCAAGGGAGAGTACTACTATTGCACAGAAGCATGGTCTGGGGCGATGTGATGTACTAGAAGAGAATGCTGGTGGTCTGTAGGGCTGTACAGAAATCGACGAGACCAGCCATCACTAATGCGGACTGGCCACTAGAGTCTGGAACTGGTCGAAACCAGCAGAGAACCAGTCGGCCGGCAGCATAAAATTAAGGAAGCCGACGCCGGCCGGTTCGGTTTCAGTCTGAACCAAACCTAAACTGTCGAACCGGCCAATTATATATATATATATATGTTCATATTATACATATATAAAACGACGCAGTTTCACTTAAGTAAGTGAAATGGCATCGTTTTAATTATGAGTTTTATAAAAAAAAAAAAAACAATTAGGTGAAACGATGTCGTTTTACCTAATTTTAATAAACCCCCCCCCCCCTTCTTCTTCTTCTTCTTCTTGCCCCGTCTTCTTCTTCCCTCTACAACTTCCCACTGGCGGCCCAGTCCGCCACTCGCCTCCTCCTTCACAGCAAAGCCGAAGGCAGACCAACGAACCACACCGACTCAGGCCAGTTCTCAAGCAGTCTAGACGTCGTCGGTTTTGGACCGAAACCGCACCGAATACGTCGGTTTTCAGCCCAAGTGGTCTGTCGAATATTGGCTCAACAGAAAGAGAGGAGCAGGGGGTCCTAATTTGTTTGAAAGAGGAACTGGGTCTTTTGAAGAAGGCGGTAGAAGACCTTATATCTAAAGTGGACATGGGCCTGGGCCTGGGCCTGGGCCAATGCATTAATGGACTGAAGAGTAAAGATGAAGGGTTGGTTAGAAATGGGCTGAAACTCTCAGGCCCAATAAAGGCAAAGTCAATTGGAATGGCCGAATGCATCCAACAACCATGAATGTGATGCTGGAACAACACTGGCTAGGGATGCCACAGAACCCTGCGCCTGCATCATATGGGCATGTCTCCGATACCGAAGATGGTAATTGAGGAGGCTGTTTAGAATGGGTTGTTGATGCAGAATTGTGAACCAACGGGAGGGTCAGTGAACTATGGGATGACACAGAGTCGTATACCGGAGTCCTCTAGGTTGACTCTCGTTACCACTGCTGCGAAGGTGAAGTCCCTGGCACCAGACACGACTTTAGTGCGACCTCTCGATGAGAGTGGAAACGCCAGTGAGAGGGTTTGAGCACTGTGGGGGTGGCACAGAAACCTGCACCGGAGACTTCTGGGCTGACGACCGACCTTTGTGCCGTGAATTTGATTGTGCTAGTGGCAGAAAATGTTTGTGTAGCTGAGAAACAACTACCTGTCTTATTTGAGACAAGACCAATTGGGGAAACTTTACATACGGCGAGAGAGGCAGAAATGGAAGGAGCTCTGGTTATATTTGAGTCTAGCAAGGGAGGGTAGAAACAATAGCTATTGAATATGGTGGTGGAAGGGAGGGAGGATGCAGGGAGGGGTAGGACAACAGATGAAGGGGCAGAACCCATTCCTCTAAACTCGTTTCACCAAAGCGTGTCAGATTGGGTAATTCAAAAAGCTGTGGAGATTAACCATTGTATAGGGATCACATGCGAGGGTTTCAATGATGAATTCATGGCATTAATCACAACTATAGAGGTCAGAAATGCACACTCCAAATCTGATACATCTCTCAATTTGGCTAAAAACAGAGAGAGAGAACTCAAGAGGCTTACTTGGGCAATGAAATGATGTTGGAAAGAAGAGCTCTAACCGAAGGCGTCTCAAGGGAAGGGCAAAGAACTCTTGGAGGAGCTACAATGTCTGGAGGGCGAAGAGGAGGCAAGAACTCTCTCTGAATCTAAGAGAACTCGCAAGAGTCAGATAGTCACAAAAGTCAAAAGAATAACGTAGAAGGAAGAGATTTATTGGAAACAAAAATCAAGGGCACTATGGCTCAAGGAGAGAGACAAGTGCACGAAGTTCTTCCATCCGGTGGCTAATTCACTTAGGAGACGAAGCAATTTCCTTGGATCAGTTAGTTATCAAGAACCACATCATACAGCATTACGAGCACCTTCTCTCCGAGCAGTACGCATGGAGACCGAAAGTGAATGAATCAACTTTTGCATCGTTAGACCAACAAGGCTCAGGGTGGCTCTAGTGGCCCTTCAAAGAAGATGAAGTGTGCAAAGTAATCTGTGGCATGGCTGGTGACAAGGCTCCTAGCCCTAACGGTTTTACCATGGGTTTTTTCCAAACTTGTTGGGAAGTGATCAAGGGTGACCTTATGAGGGCATTTCAAGAATTTTATGCTAATGACAGGTTTGAAAAAATTCTTAATGCTACTTTTTTAACCCTCATTCCCAAAAAGATGGGGTCCGTGAATGTTAGAGATTATCGTCTCATTAGCCTTGTGAATGGGTTCTACAAGATACTTCTAGAGTGTTAGCAAATAAATTGATTACGGCGAGGGAGAAGTTATTTTGAAGCCTCAAAAGAAATGCATTTATCAAAGGTAGACAAATTTTAGATTCAATTTTAATTGCAAATCAAGTTTTGGATGGGTGACTCAAATCTAGAGAACCTAGGTTACTTTGCAAATTAGACATGGAGAACGCTTATGATCATGTCAACTAGAACTTCCTACTTTATTTACTTGCAAAAAGTGGCTTTGGGGAGAAATGGTGTGCTTGGGTAGCATATTGTATCTCTACAGTTTGCTTTTTCTATCTTGGTGAATGGTTCGCCAATGGGTTTCTTTGACTCCTCCCATGGTTTGAGATAGGGGGACTTACTCTCTCCATTACTTTTCATAATCTTCATGGAAGCTCTCAATAAGATGATTTTGATCTTGTGAAATGTGGTTTTCTCTATGATTTCTCGGTGGGGAATGGCGATTATGGCTCTATTGATATTTTTCATCTGCCTTTTGCTGACAATACTCTCATCTTTTGTGGACCAAATCTTGGGCATATCTAATCTTTAAGGGCTCTCATTCTTTGTTTTGAAGCTGTCTCGATTTGAGAGTTAATCTCTCAAAGTCAGAATTGGTTCCTATGGGGGTTGGTCCCAATGCGATGAATCTAGCCTCTCTCTTGGGATGCAAGGTATCTTCTTTACCCATGAAGTATATTGGCTTACCATTGGGAGCTTCCTTCAAATCAGAGAGGATTTGGAATGTTGTGGTTGAAAAGGTGGAGCGCAGATTGGCTTCTTGGAAGAGATTGTACTTGTCTAAAGGTTGTAGTCTCACTTTGATTAAAAGTACTCTTTCTAACATTCCCACCTATTTTTTGTCCTTGTTCCCACTCCCCACAAAGGTTGCCAAACGTATTGAGAAGCTAGAACGAGACTTCTTATGGATGGGTTGGGGGAAGAGTTCAAATTTCATTTGGTAAATTCTTCAATTATTTGTACACCAATTTCTGGGGATGGATTGGGGATCACAACTTGATGAAGTTCAACCAATCTCTTTTGGATAAATGGTTGTGGTGATGCCAACCCGAAAGGAGGGCCTATGGCAGTCCATTATAGATTCGAAATTTGGGGAAGCTTGGGGAGGATGGTGCTCGAATGAAATATGCAGTCCATATGAAAGGCTAGGAGATCTTCTTTAGACATGCACATATTTGAGCTTGTGTCAAAATTTGGTACAACAAATGGTGTGATGAACAAAGCCTCCAAGACACCTTCCCTATCATTTTTTGAGCTTGCACGAGTGAAGAGTGTAGCGATAGCTGACCTATTGATCTTCTCTTGTGGCTTCCCTCAATGGAATGTAGACTTCATTAGGGTGGCTCGAGATTGGGAGTAGGAGGCTATCACCGATTTGCTTCACTGTATTCAGTAAGCATGACTAAGGGTACCATAGACAAGATGAATTGAAGCCCCTCCAAGAAAGGTAGATTCACAGTCTGATTGTTCCACCAAGTTCTAACCAGCTCTGGTATAACCACATTTCCATGGAAGAATATATGGCAAATGAAAGCTCCTCTAAAAGATGCTTTTTTGTTTGGAAAACCTCCTTGGGCAACATTCATACCACAAATAATCTGAGGAAACATTGGGTAATGGTGTTGGACTGGTGTTGTATGTGTAAAAAGAATGGTAAATCAGTAGATCATCTGCTTTTACATTGCGAGGTGGTTAGGACCACATAGGATGATTTTTTTTTTTTTTGCATGATTGGATTATCATGGGTCATGCCTCTTAGGCTAGTGGATTTCCTAGCAAGCTGGAGAGGCCTCCAAGGTAATCCACAAGTGGCAACAATTGGAGAATGGCTCCTAAATGTACGTGTTGGTGTATTTGGTGGGAGAGAAATAATAGGAGCTTCGAGGATCGCAAGAGAACAATGGATGAGCTTAAAGTCTTCTTTTTAAAACCTTGTTCTTATGGGCGGGGCTCATTGATTTTAATGGACTAAGACCTTGTTTGGATTTAGAGATGAGTTGAGATTGTTTTAGATGAGTTGAATAAAATATTGTTAGAATATTATTTTTTAATATTATTATTATTTTGGGATTTGAAAAAGGTGAATTGTTTATTATATTTTGTGTGGAAATTTGATAAAATTGTAATGATGAGATGAGATGAGTTTCCAATCCAAACCGGGGCAAAAGGTCCATGATTTTCTACTTTCAATTGTAAACCATAGTTAGGTACTTCTCATGTATACTTCATATGTACTTAGGCTTTGTCTTATCTTATGAATAAAACCACTTGATTACCTATATAAAAAAACGCCTTCTAATCCATTATATAGATATACAAATAATAACACTTAGAGCACAAACTTCTTAATACCAACAAGACTTCAGGTTATCATAAATATTATTCTCCTTCAATCTTAAACAAGAACGATCAATAAGTCATAGCCTTATAAGCCACTTACGTTGCTTTGCACATATTCAGAGCTCGATCCTAAAATTTTTTCTCCATATGCACCCAATCCACCTCTGATAAGCCCTGAACCGGCTCCATAAAATGCATTTCCAAATGGGTTAGGTTGAGAGTTTGTCGGTGGTCCTGGCACACCAGGCTGGGCCCCAACATTGTTGTACATTTCTGTAATTGAAAAATAAACGTTACAGTTGCACCCAAAAAAGAAAATCTCAAGAAGAAGCTCTGTTGCGCTGGAAGATCTCTCCTTTGACGACTCAAAGGAGTGTACTCTTGATAACTTTGACACCAGAAAATTTCAGACTCCAATTAACAGTCGGCAGAGGGTTCAAAATATAAAATGAAGCATAAGATTAAACCCACATAAGCCATTTGTTGCAAACAGAGATATTTAACCTTCTAACAGTTAAAATAAAAATCTAAGATAGTCCGAAAAGTTACGCTCACAGAGATCTTTTACCCTAAATCGCAAGTATAAGCAATCGACGTAAAAATCAAGTAAAAATAGACTCGTATTTAATAAAAATATCTACATATATAGGTCAGCAGATACATACATATATCCTGTATATATATATATATTCAAAGAGAGATGGATACGCAAGCGTACCGGTGGAAATTCAGGAGAGTTTTCCGTGTAGCAGATCTGAGCTCCGGGGGGATTCCCGTGATGGATTTGGGTGCGTCCGCGGAAAGGCAGAGTGTCAACGTAGAGGAGAGAGAGTAATAAGAGAGAACGTGAGTAAATGGAGTGTGTAGCACCTGCCACGCACGTGAATCTGTACTTTTGTATGCCCTTTAAGGGGTCGTTTGCATTCAAAACCTACCTCAACCCATTTCAACTCATATCAACTCATTTCATTTCATCATTACAATTTTTCCAAATTTCTATACAAAATATAATAAACAATTCAACTTTTTCAAATTCCAAAATAACTTTCCCAAATTTCCACACAAAATATAATAAATAATTCAACTTCTATTCTACTATTCATAAACCATCTCAACCCATCTCAACTCATCTCTGAATCCAAACCACTCCTCGCATCACTTGACCAATAACACGCCGACATACGTAACAGAAAGGATAATATAGATTATCCTCCTACTCTTATTTCAATTAAAGAATTGACTATCAGTGAAATTGTATATTTTTTTAATTTTTTGTTAATGATTAAGTATGTTAAAAAGATATTTAAAATAAAATAATAAAGAAGTAAAAATTTCAAATATACTATAGAGTAGTAAAAATATGATAGAAGGGTAGTAAACCTATCATTATCTTAACAGAAAATGCTATGGCCTCTGCTTCATGTGTTCTCTAAAAGTATCTTTTAACATATTTTATTATTTATTAATTTTTTAAATGTTTAAAAACGTTATCTTTAGTGAATTTATGTGTGTTTTTTTCTAATATTAGACAAAAAAAAAATTAAAATATACTATGAGCACTTTAGGGAGGCATCTTTAAAGGGCAACCTAGCATCACCCATATATAGAATTCGTGTAAAAACTTATTTAAGGGTCAACCTAGCATCACCCATATATAGAATTTAGGCTCTACACTAAAGTTTTTAAACCGGCCGACACTAGCCGAAATTTATTGTACCGAAACAGTAACCAATATGGAACACATTGATATTTCGTTTCGTTTTAAATTTCAATCGATTTTAGCTTGTTTCAGGTGTTTCAATCTGTGGCGCTCCATCTCTTATGAAAGATTAGGTGAGATTTCATAATACCAAGGATGTTGACCGATTGGGCAACACTTAGAGGATTCGTCAGGTGTGTAGTAATTCTGAAGGACGTACACAGTATGAAACTCATTTTAAGACAACGCATCAGAAATATAAATAGAACATATTATTGTAACAACGTAAGTATATTTGTACCGAAAACTAAACTTCTAGAAAATAGGGGTTTTTCGGCCTTCATAACCTCAAAACATTACATCATTTAGGATATATAGAATTAGTCACCACAGACGTCCGACTAAGTTATAAGTGAGCACTCAGCTCAGTTATGAACATCCTACGAAAGGTATAGGTTAACTATGGCGAACATTGGTGCCAAAAAAGGGTCCTAGCCTACTTAGTCAGGACTCGGGCGGGATTGACTCATCTTCCTCAGGTGTCATACCAGGGTCTAAACTTGCATCAAAGTCTATGATCTTGAGAACAAAACTATAGGTAGGTTAGGCATCTAAGACAAGACCATTAATGAAAGATAATGCTAACAAAGATGTAATGAAAACATTTCATGTAAATACTAGAAGAATACGAAGATGCATGGGAGGTATCAATCTCTCTCCTTGCAGCTACATGCATTCCTCAAAACCTGACGAGGAATCACCATCTCAGTGAAAACACACACACACACACACACACATAAGCATGGTGAGGAATCACTCTCTCGAGACGTAACCCTCTTTTATGCAAAATAGATGAAAATTCAATAGTACTACTATGGCGAGGAGTTACCCATCTTCATATAATAGAAAACCTATAAAAACTAGTATTGGGACAAGTATCGTTTTTTACTCATAGACATTCATTCCTTCAGTTGCTCATAGGCACACACTTGTTCATAGGCACATACATTTGCTCATACAAACACACTTGCTCATAGGGATATACTGAAACTTGTTTTCCTAGGGATTGCTACTCTATATAGCTGCAACCAACTCGAAGACACCAGCACGATCACGCCAGGGGATCCCATATCTTGACTAGCAGGTGAGGCCAAGTATGACATTATTCCACTCCACTCTCCATAAGGTATTCTCTTTCTCGTGTGATGCACGTGGTAACGCTTCGCGGAATGTTCCCAGAAAATTCTTTGTCTCAAATTATGATTATAGACTCTTGCTAACTCCATAGACACTTACATGAGCGTGCACACACACACTAGCATCCAGGGTTCCCATTCAAGGTATTGCATCAGAAGTAGAAAATAGTTAAAACATAAAAAACATTGAAAGCATCATAAATCAACTAGTAAATATAACTAGAAACATAGTGCTAAAAATATTTATTTATGCTTGTAGAACAAGGGAAGATTCTAGAAGCGATGTAATGTCTCTCACACACAACATTCACCACACATTATCTAGCACCGTCTTATCCAACACTATCTTAGAAGCTAACCTACCTTTGTACGTCAGAAGTTCTCTCGTTGCTTTCTTGCTCCTTGCTTTTCATAGCAGTCGCTTCCATTTAAATAGAGTGGGAATGTCAGATGTCTTCTCTAACATATTACTGACTCTTGATATGCTTGGATAGAAATCTTTCCTCCTTGTCCTGTCATACTGAAGGAAGACAAAGAGAGGTAACCAGGGCATGGTTCGCATACCCTATGGTATGCCAAATCCTTAGTTCTCCTTTGAACGAAGATCCTCCATGTGGCCTTAGGCTATACTTTTAAATCCTGATGACACGATGTCACACCTTCACCTTTAATTGCAAAGCTACTTTGGATATAAGCTCTCAAATTGAGTGTGGGCTTTTACGCTTGTTGTTGACACTTCTACGAACTCTTCCATGTTATCCTGAAAAGTTTCCATGACTGGTTGTGTCAGTCATTATCCGTACTCTTTGACGAGTGATCATTGGGCGGGTAGCTTGTAAGAGCATTGGCATTGGCTTCATCAAAAGCCTAGCCAAATGCAAAATATGATGAATTTCATCAAAATAGAGCTGCATTGGATTAGCCAAAGAGATAAGTGTGAAGTTTTGAACTACAGTAAATGGATGAATTTTTTCAAATTTGAAGGGCTACTATTCACTCATCAAATCTATTTTTTATTCATTTTTAATCTCCAAAGGTTTTTTTTATTCACATTTAATTTCCAACTGTCTTCTAATAATAATGTAAGAATCAAATTAAATTATTAATTAACATATGATTAGTGTAATTGTAAAATATGAAAAATAAAAATAAAAATAAAAATATTTTTATTAAAAAAATAATATTATATTATTATTTTGATGAATTCAATAGTTAATTCAATGTGGGGTTATGGCCAGGGAGGTTTTGGATTTATAGAAATCATGTATTTTTCATCAAATTTTAGAGATAACTTTGATAAAGTCAATGTCAATGCTCTAACTCGCCCAAGCTCATAAGTCCCTTCATCTTCTCATTCTCATCCTCATGAGAGACGACTTTTCTAGTTCATCTGTCAAGGCCAAGTTCCTCATCTCTACCTTGCTCTGGGACATGTCAGCCGGATTCCCACGTGGTGCCTACTCGCCCAGATGTTGGACTAGCTACACTTGGTGTCTCCCGCTACTAGTTCCTAAGACCATTGGAGTGCTTATCATCTTTGCCTTTCCTTCAACTCCACAAATGACCTATCCCCTTTCACATTACTTAGGACCCTCACACGGTCCGTTTTCAATATTCTAGCCGGAATATGTATTCGACTCGGTATACTTAAAATGGCAATCACTATAATTTTAAGAAATTTCTTATACATGGTTTAAAGGGGCGAGCACTTTGCCAC
This sequence comes from Juglans mandshurica, assembly GCA_022457165.1. Lineage (NCBI taxonomy): Eukaryota > Viridiplantae > Streptophyta > Magnoliopsida > Fagales > Juglandaceae > Juglans > Juglans mandshurica. The sequence goes on along the minus strand of CM039619.1, from coordinate 20,323,339 downwards.
CTTATGCTCGCCCGGGTGTGAAAACTCTTTGCTCCCCCTAGGGTTTGAGCACTATTTGCTCATCTCGGGGACGAACATTTTTGCTTGCCCCTCTATGGTGCTCGTTCGAGGGGAGCACTTTTCCACCTTGTGCTCGATGGGTGACAAGCAATTTCGCTCACCTTCCAGGGTACAAGTGCTTTTGCTCACCCCAGTTTGAGCACATTTTTCAAGTCCCAAGATTCGAGCAGTTCGAACAACTTTGTTTGCTCTGAGTGCAAGCACTCTTTGCTTGTAGGGTCACAATGAAGGAGCGGTCACTTTCCTCCCATGATGTTTTCAAAACATCAAGTGCTTGTCTTGGGCACGTGTCCGCCTACTAGAGGAGAAAATTTGTTTTGTAGTAGAAAAACCATGTTCTCTTCATCAAGACTTTCTTTAACCTTTGACGTATAGAATTTTGACTAAATCTTCTGGCCGGTCCGTCCATTATCTCCCAAATAACAGCCCTCCAATGGGTGAGTGCCAAGTAGGTTTCCCATTTTAATTTCCATGTGACCGTACATCAGGAGATAATGCACGGTCTGAAATTCATCCCCTCTCCAGAGCCTCTCATCTCGCATGGTCCTCTACAGAGGCCCCATCCCCTCGCCCCCATTTGCACTGAAACAAGAAAACCACCCCCTCTCCGCCCACCCTCTCCCAGGACCAGACTAGAAACCTTGAAGCCCCTCTCACTCGTGACCCTCCCTCGTCTCTCTCGACCAGATCTAGAACCTCGAGCCCTAATGTGTTCGAATTCGTAGATTCTCTACCAGTCACCACTGACGACGTAACCCTTGAAGTTGTGACAGTCCGAGGATGAGATTGGTGCCGTTAGCCTCTCCGGTATGCCCTTTTACCATTTATTCTCTAGCAGTTATGAATTCCCCAAATATTGTAGTGAGTTATGATTTCTTCTGATATTTTGCTTTTATTTCATAATTCATCTGAGATTTTGTTTCTCTAATAGCTATGAATTCGTCTATAAGTGTAGTTAGTTACAATGATAGTGGTAATATGGCTATCAATTTTGACTGTGGCGTGAGATTGTGGTGTGAGATTGTTGCGTGAATTCTGATATTTTGGCATAAATTCTGATAATAGTAGTTCTGAGATTTTGATTGTGGTGTGAGATTGTGGCATGAATTCTAATAATAGTGGTTCTGATATTTTGATTGTGGTGTGAGATTGTGGCGTGAATGCTTTTGAGATCGTAGTAATATGGCTATCAATTTTGACTGCATGGATTTCTGTCGTCTCATAATACTTGGTTGATGCCATTGAGGTAGCTTTGACCTGTGAATCTGTTTTGTTCTTTGATGTGTGGTAAAGTTTTTTTGGAGCACCTTTAATGTATTTGTAATAGCCCTTCCCTTTCTCTCTAATGGTCACGAGTCTCGTTTGCATGTTGAACTCCGATGGCGTGTTTTTAAAGTTAGCAGTTGATTTTAAAGTAAGCTAAGCAAATTTCGAGGACAAAATTTATTAAAAGTTTGGGAAAATGTAACAACCTGCTTCTTTTCTCCCATGAGTTATGCAAATTTTGAGGATGAGATTTATTATAAGGAGGGGAGAATAAAACAACTCGCTCCTTTCTCTCTCGAATGGTCATGAGTCTCGTTCTGCATGTTAGACCTCAAATATTTTAAATGTTCGAGAAGTATTTTAAATGGGGTGTTTACAATGTTATTGAACCAAGTCTAATTTTAAGAAAGACAATTATAATATTTTTGGAAATTATAATATTTTTTAGAGTTCCAAAAATATTATAATTATGGAAAATCATTTTATCTAAATGATTTTAGTTATTCAAAATATTATGGAACTTAATTTATGTTGAAAACTCTAATTAATTAGATGGTTTTATTCTTTTAAAGATATTTAACAAAACTTCATCATTTATTTAATGATGAAATAGTAATATTTTATAAACTAAAGTTGAGTTTAAATTTATGATATAATATACTATCTTAATTCGTCTTATTTTAGTTAGTTAAATCAGTATTTAAATCTCCACTGTTGGATCAGATTTAGGACTCCTAGATGAATGGCCTAAATAAAAACCCTAACTCCCTCTCTTTTTTTCCCTCACTTTCCTCTTCTGCCTCTCTCTCTTCTCTCCCACGCCGACAGCCCCTCTCCCTCACTCTATCTCCTCCCATAAGCAGCCCAGCCACCACTGCAGCGCCGCACCTCCACCACTGCAGCGCCGCACCTCTCTCTTCTCTTTATTTCACTATTCATGTTTAAAACCCAATACACCATACAATGGGTTTCCTTAAACCCATATCATACCCTAAATATCCAAATTAAGTTTTGAAGGTTGGCTAAGACCATTAAGCAACATACATGAGGTTAGTGATATTTAAGTCATGCTTTGAAACTTAATTTCGTCTTAATTTTTTCTTAGCCTTTTAGTCTGAAATTTTCTAGATTTATTATTCCTTTTCATCATACGTAGACCTTAATAATATTCTAGAAAAACCTCCCTACATGTCATTAAGGAAAATGATATATCAAACCCCAAAAACTTCATCAATTAGCTAATGTGTATCCCCTTTGAGTGCATGGACTATTTTGCCTTTAGGCCCAATATTGTTGTGCCATTTCCTCAAGGATAATATGGTCCTTAGACACCTCATGAGACCCCTTCAAATCCAAAATAAGCCTTGGACGAAATTGGTTTCACAAACCAAACCAATTGTCCAAACCGATTGCACCCTTAGTCTAAGTTGAGTGGGAATCAGTTGGGTTGAGATTTAACCAATCATCTGCCTTGGTTGAGCCACCACCCCACTCCACCTTCATCACCATCCAATTCCCAAGAGGCCCCATGACCATCATGAGAAATTTGACTCAGATTTTCCCTCCCAAAACCATCCAAAACCAAAACTCAAATCTGCCAAGTGAAAACCACTTGAATCCACCGGTTTGCATGGGTGGTTTGCTTGACTTTTGTCATATGAACCATGCCCCACGACCTGGAAACCTCTACAGGACCATTGTAGCCACAGTAAGGAGGAAATCATGGTGGTTTCATGCCACTATTCCCCCTGCACAGGAAGCAAATTTGGAAAATTCAACTCTTACACCACCTCCCACTTCACCCAATCACCTTGCATCAAGGCAACCGTCTCCACCCCCTTGGCCACCTATAAATACCTCCCTCACTTCCTCATTTACTGATCCACACCTCTGCTCCAAGCTTCCTCTTGAGTCTTGATAGCACTTCTCCCCCTTAGAGAGCAATAGAGTGAAACCGAGTGAGTTTTGGTGAGTTCTTGAGTGTTTTTGAGCAAGGTTGTCTTAAGAGCTTTGAAGGCCACGAAGTTTGTAAGTCTTATTGATCTTGATCTTAGTTTGCAGGTTAAACTTTGTTTTCAAGTGTTGGTATGAGTTTTGGTTGAGTTTTGAGAAGATTATCATGTTTAGTTCAAAATTGGGTCATTAAAGGATGATTTGTATGTTTAAATGATTTTAAGTGGAAATTTAGCTATGTCATGTCGTAAGTATGATTTGATATGATTTATCATTGTCTTAGAACAATTATGGAAGGTTTAATTCTTGATTAAAAGAATGCCATCATAGGCTTTAAATCTATCTTATTTTGATCATCAAGCATGTATCGGTTTTGAATAAATTGGAGATTAAGGACTTCTTAGCCATGATTAAGTATTGGGATGAGCTTGATTATACAAGAATTAGCCTTCATAATGTCATTAAAGACTTTAGTGATTGTTCGTGATTAAAGAAAATCTTATATGCATGTATTCATAGGGATCAATAGTTGAAAACACACTTAGGCATCAACTAGAGTGCATGCCACGGGTTGGGGCTGTTTGATTAAGTTCTACTTTGATTATAAAAATCTAAGGGTATAGATGGTTTTAGAATGCCAGAAATATGAAGTCTATAAAGTTTGGTTAAATTTGAAGTTCGTTTGCAATTAGTGAAAAATTAGAGCCTTAGAGGCAATTTTTGAAAGATTGAGTATTTTTGTAAATATCCATTTTTGAAGCCTTTGTTTATGAAACTCATCCATAGTAGGATTAATCCTAACATGGTACGCACTTGATTTTAGCAACTACGACATTTTTTCAAATTACTCAGGAAGTTTGTAAGTTGGCCTCTAACTTACACATTGATAGATTATTTATTAATTATTGTTAAATGTTTCATTCATATTTCAATTATCATTTTGTGCATAAGATATCATGTTATATGATACATTGAACGCATACTTACATGACGTGATATTTTTTACTACTTTTGCATATTGCATCTATAAATGTCAATTTTTGCATGAAAACTTACCACAAATGCACATGTCATGAAAAATATTTTTTAAGCATAACATGAAAATAATTTTTTTCACTACCCCAAAGGCTAGGATGAGGAATTATCCTAGTGAAACTCTCATATCCACTCTGGAGTGTTTAAGAATGGAGTGGTAACCCCTAGGTTGACAAAGAATAGTCAACGGGTTTCGAATGGGTTCTTTTTAAAAAAACTCGAAGTGAAGTCAGTATGTTATGACACCTAATGCTGGTGGGTGTACACATTCTGATGTAATGTTCTATTTACCAATGCATTGAAAACGGCTGGTACTACAGTCACCAGCAGGTACTCACAGTGCATATGAGGATCTGTGACGTTACCATATGTTATGATGTTATATGAATTGTTAATAATTTTTATAATGAAGTTTTGTTTTCAAAAATTTAAGTAAAAATGTTCATTGAATGAAACATGTGTCTCCATTTCTCTGAAAATGTTAAGGAATTTGAATGGGAGACATGCATACTGATTTTTTTACATTTCATGCATTGCATATTTATCATTCTTCATGCTTAATTTATCTTTGTGCACATTGGTTGTTTAACTTACTAAGATTTCGAATAAATCTCACCCCTTATGGGACCACTATCATTCCACTCGGAATGGTAGAAGTAGTGTCAGGTCTCGAGGAGGACGAGCTAGATGGAGCATTGGATCTGACTGATTGAGGAGGAGTCGGACCTTGAGAGGAGATTTGATTTAATCCTAATGTTTATAGGCCAAATCCTTCGTGCTTTAGAACGCATGAAGCGGATGATTTGACTTTGACTCATAGTTGTACTAAGATTATGTTACATTTGGTACTTTGAACATGATGATCACTAATGAATTGAGATATTTTTAGTTATTTTGGGATACGTTATACCTTCACTTTTATTTCCGTTGCGATTATCGCATACTGCTAGTTGCATAGTAGGATGCATTGCATAATAATTGTCATGTATGGGGGTATGTAACCTTGTGTTGCATGTCCAGACACTCTAAATCTCCGTTCCATCCCAAGCGGGGGTTGGGCGGATCACAGGCGATGCACATGTATTTACATTTATGAAAAGGAAAAGAAAGAAAGAAGAGCAAAATGAAATGACAACAGCGACATCAAGCAGCTAGGGTGTAGCAACGTCAGGCACCATGCTGGGAGACCTCGGCACTGAGAGCGTCAACCTTAGGAATGTTGGGATTAGGATTGCCGGGCTGGGGAGCAGCAAGCTCAGACATGGCCGGGAAGGCTGGACCCGTAAAAGCATCGGGGATCTCTTTCATTTCGAACTTGCGGTTGAATGCGAAAGCTTATTTGTCAACGACAACTTGGGTAAGGTCAAGGTCCCGCAAATACTTCTTACGAGTCCGCGAACATTGCTGCTATCTCTCCAGGATGTAGCCTGACATTGCCAACCATCGAAGTGTCTCCCCCATCGGAAGTTGTGGGTTGGGTCGGGGGGAGTTAAGAGAATAAGGATGACAAAGGAATTACAGTGTGGTGAAAGAGGATAAAACTATATTCCCAATCCCATTTATATAGGAGGAAGGCGGCGGTTAATCTCTCACGCCTCGTGGCAGAAGGAAGAGGTACAAGACACTTCGAATCCCAGAAAACACGCACCACGAAGTGACGGAAGGTGAAGAGCCGCCCGCCACCCTCAATATAGATACATCTGAAAAGATGCCATCAAATTTATCGAGAAACGTGCCAACAAAAGTTGGAATGGAAATAGTATCTGGACAACCAAGCGATGAGGAACCACCTCAAGCTTCGGAGCCGTGCACACGTCTGTAGAGGGACCCCACCCTCGACATCAAGGCGGGTTTAAGATTAAAAATAATTCCCACCGTATGAGTCCGATGAGAATTAGTTAGGTAACTGTAAAGGGCTTTTCCCTCATCTATCTTAGCGGGCCAGATAAAGGTAACAAAGGGAACAAGAAGCGAAGGCCCAGCCCAGAACAGATAAACTCTTCGACCCGGACCACGGGTAGGCCTCCCTTGGATGCAATCTCCTTGAGGGAGGGTACTGCAGGGGGATGGGACTCGCCGACTTGGAAACCCCTTGAATAGTGTCCAGCCCTTGAGTACCTGTCCGCAAGTTTCAGTTACGAGAAACGCTCTCTGGTTCCTAGATTCTCTAACTTATTTACAAACTTCCAAGAGACTTTACTGATTTTGGCATTAGAGACTCCCAGACCCCAAGGCCACCCTTTCCCAGCTGTTTTTTTCTCTATTTTGCAGGCCCAGTTCTGAAGACCTGAGTTATTGGAATCAGACCCAAAGAAGTACGAAACACAACGTTAACAATTTGCATGCCAATTATGACTAGGGTTAATTATACTTTGCCCCTCGAACTTTCACTCAATTCACAATGTGCCTCCGAAACTAATAATTGCATCAAAGTGGACCCTCGAACTTTCAAAACTTCTCAATCCCCCCCTTCCGTCTACTTGCAGCATCAAATCTAACTGAAATTCATTGCAAATATGTAATTTTCATCTAATTTATTATTATTGATCATATAAAATATAAAATAATATATTCTATCAATTAATAATAAATCATTAATCATTAACCATATATAAAATTATTTTATACCTAAGTTGCAAGCAAGTATAAATAATTTATGTACACAATGAAATTATTTGATATTCATTGACCATATATAAATTAATAAAAAAAAAATTTAATGATTTATGATTTATTATTAGTTGATAACATATATTATTTTATTTTTTATATTGTCAATGATAATAAATTAGATGAAAATTATATCTGTGCAGTGAATGTTATGCACATGAGCAGCTCGTATAGTGAATTTCCGTTAGATTTAACGCTGATGGCAGACAGAAGGGGGGATTTGAAAGTTTTGAAAGTTCGATAGTCCATTTTGATACAATTATTAGTTTCGGAGGCACATTGTGAATTGAGTGAAAGTTCGAGAGGCAATGTGTAATTAACCCTTATAACTATTGTAATATATATTAGTTTCAAATAAATGAAAATAAAAAACTGAAAAACCTTGTATAAATTTAGGCACTGAAAGTTTTTTTCCATGTCCCTGGGAGTAATTTTTTTTTTCTCTTTTTTTAGGTAATAAAAAATTAACCAAACTTTCTGTAGGAGAAGGAGCTGTGAATTTTTCACCATACTTTGGGGGAGGCCTTGCTGGCCCTTATTTAGCCCCGTTCCTATATATTAAGCCAACAGAAGAATCATCCCAAGACGAGCAGGACCTTCAAGCATACGGTTGCGGAATTTAAGCATTTTTAAAGGAAATGTGAACTTAATGAAAATGCGGGTAACGTGGGGAGTTAATGATTCTCAGTGAGATGCTCGTCCCACATAGATGAGATTAGGACCTTGAAGGCTTACATTCCGACTGCAAGGGTAAGAAGCCAAGTCCAAGGATGAGCCTTACCAAATGGAGGCAATCAACCCACACAAATATCCACAGAGGTACGCATCAAAATCAAGAGAGATTTACATATACTAAATACATTATATTTAATTTATTATTACTGACTCAAGTATCGGAGGTATTCCCTCATAACCCTGAGCCATTCTCATTTCTGGTTACAAGTTGTTATGGCTTCTAAGCATACGAAACATATCCTCAACATTTTAGATTTTACACTATTGCCTTCCATTTAAAATTGAGCTGTAAAAAAGATTGTGTGTGCAATTACTCTGATTTGGCGACAACATAATTTTTAGATTTTTTATTATTTGTAAGCCGTTGTGGATGACACCTTCCACATTACTTACATGACAAGCTTTGATTAGAAAAATATTTAATTCTTAAACTTATCTTATAAATCAAATTATGCTAAATCAACAATGCAAAATGTGTATCATCGATTTGCAAATAGATCGTTACTTTCTCTTAATTTTATTTCATTGAGAACGTCAAATAAAGGATATTTGGACTCGTTTGGATACATAAATATCTCAAAATATCTATTAATAATAGTGAAATAGTTTATAAATAATAGTTAAATAGTTTAAGTTAGAATATTTTATTGAGTTTGGAAAAAAGAGAGAAAAAGTTGAATAAAAATATTATAAATTTAAAAAATTATTTGAATATTACATTTTAATATTTTGTTTTTAAATTTGAAAAAGTTATATTGTTTTTGTGTTTTGTTTAGAAGTTTGAAAAAGTTGTAATGATTAGGTAGTAAAGATAAAAAGTTAAATATTTGAAATTGAAAAATATTTTGTATTTGAATAATGATAGGAAATGAAACATTTGAAAATATCTGAGAATGATTTGTATTTCCAAACGGGCTCTTAATTCACTTTCCAATGTTTGGTGCTAGGTCAGTCACCCACAAACGAACATTTTAAAAATGTCTGATTACGTATGTTATGTATCAAAATTAATTTGAAAAGATGTATAATTTTTATATTTTATTTGAAAGTTTGAAAAAGTTGTAATTATTAGATAATAATTAATTAAAAAAGTTAAATATTTGAAATTAAAAATATTTTGTCTTTGAGTGATGTTTGAAAATAAAATATTTAAAAATATCTTAAAATAATAATGTTTTCAAACGGGCCCTTAATTGACTTTCCAGTGTTTGGTTCTAGGTCAGTCACCCACATACGAACATTTTAAAACAGTCAGGTTAAAGTATGTTATGTATCAAAATTAAATTAGAGCGCTCATTTCCTTGATGCCATAGTGGCTCTGCTACATCTTGGCCAAAATGGGGTGGCTGTGATAGGTCCCAATTATAGAAGATATGGATACTAAAAAAGAATACTCTCTTCGGGTGAGAATGAACCACAAACTTGAATAATAATTGATTTCTTACTTCTCAATGACAACCTTGGCTGCTTAAATAAGCAAAGCCACTTACAAGCAAACTGAAATGAAAGGGAAAACGAGTAGCTAACAGCTCACCTGAAACAAAGCATGTAAATAGAGCACGTCTGTAAAAACAGAACACTTCCGTAAAACAGAACACAACTTACGAAAATAAAAAGGACGTAAAACTCGGAATTGCATGCGACCCAGTCCCTCCAACGTTTCTCTCGTTCTTCACGTGCCATAACCTCTTCCACTACGTCCCACCTTCTAGCCTGCAAGCCTGATCCCATTAAGTGGCCTAACAATACTCCCCCATTAAGTGGATCCTTGTCCTCAAGGTCCACAGTTAGGAATAATTGCAGTAGGTTTTTCGTCTAGCCATTTTCTGGTGGACCTGGACCCGTTTGAAGGTCGTTTGCTGCTTGTATGGGTGCAGCTTCACAAATAATGTTGCCGCTACCATCGTGTCCTTCCAGCATGAGTAGCCATGACCCTTGACACCGGTGACCTGCAGTAAAATGCTCATTACAATTAAAACATAGACCTTGAGCTCACCTTCGCTGCATTTCATCCCAAGTCAGTCGCCGAACAGGAACTACAGGTACGGTTGGTGCTGCCCCAGTTGCTGGCGGAAGAGCTAACGGGGCTCTCATAGGTGATGGAGGATGTACACACGTCCCTTGTCTCGACAGTTGATCATCTTTCATTCGCGCGAAGCTGATAGCCTTCTTTAATGTCTGAGGCTTAAACATTCGGATACCATCCGAGATGTTTGATTTTAACCCACCCATAAATGTTCCCACAAGAGCTTTTTGTGTCCAGCCTCGTACCCGATTGCCCAAGCGTTCAAATTCTCACTGGTAATCACGCAGAGAGCCTGTCTGCATGATTCTTGAAAGAGCTTCATCAAAATATTCGCACTCCGAAGGTCCAAAGTGAGCCTAGAGTTCGTCTTCAAAATTTGCCTATGAGAGAATGCGTCCTTCTTCTCGGACTATCTTGAGGATCCACTACCACCACTGGTTGGCCTCTCCTTCCAAGTGGTAGGAGGCCAAGGAAACTTTCTGGGCTTCGGGAGTATTTTGGAACTCAAAAAATTGATTCACCCGATTGAACCACTCCGTCGGATCATCTCCTGAAAATTTAGGAAATTCAAGCTTTGCTGTTTTGGATGATACAACCATCCGTCCTCCATCGTTGCCTTCTCGGTGATGGTTTCCGTGGTTGGGGTTCTCCTGGTTTGTGAGCAAAACATCAGAGAGGCGATTAAGAGTTTCTTCCAAATGGCGAAGCCTGTCGGCCATGCTGCTCTCCATCTGGTGTAACCCCTCCTGCACTCCACCGAGCCCAGCCTCCAACTGCTCAATACACTCTTTGTTGGTTCCCATAAATAACCTGGCTCTGAGGCCAATGATAGGTCCCAATTATAGAAGATATGGATACTAAAAAAGAATACTCTCTTCGGGTGAGAATGAACCACAAACTTGAATAATAATTGATTTCTTACTTCTTATTGACAACCTTGGCTGCTTAAATAAGCAAAGCCACGTACAAGCAAACTGAAATGAAAGGGAAAACGAGTAGCTAACAACTCACCTAAAACAAAGCATGTAAACAGAGCACGTTCGTAAAAACAGAGCACTTCCGTAAAACAGAACACAACTTACGAAAATAAAAAGGACGTAAAACTCAGAATTGCATGCGACCCAGTCCCTCCAACGTTTCTCTCGTTCTTCACGTGCCCATAACCTCTTCCACTATGTCCCACCTTCTAGCCTGCAAGCCTGATCCCATTAAGTGGCCTAACAGGCTGGACTGCCCCTTAGGGATGGATAACTACCCTTTTCAAATTTTGTTTTTTTTTTTTAAGTTTTTTTTAACAGAAATGAATCCAGCATTGTTCTCCAATTAAAAGGCTTATCATTGAAGAGGGAATATAGATAAATTCTAGACGGAAACTTAATACAGCTAAAAACAAATGTAAAAGGTGGTTAAACTAATTGGTGAAAATGAGGATTTGCAATTGCTTTTTAAAAAGCAAGAAGGAGAAACACTAGATCTAGGACTATTAAGTGTGTCACCGACGCTTTGATGATCACATATGGTGAATGAGCTAATAAAACAATGCCAAACCGGATTACCAAGATGAACCAAACGTTTTGGAAACGTTTATTTGATAATGCACACCAGTAAACAGAAGCCGTTCCATCATTACAGAATGTGGACAAACGAGTGAAAATGAGAGATTGAAACGCTCTTTAATCGAGCGGAAAGCAACTCCTATGGCTAAAATTAAAGAGTCATAGCTGACAAGTCCTCCAAAGCAAAAAAAAGTAGCAGCATCAATAAATGCAAACCTTTGTTGTCTATGCTCCTTTGAGCAGACTTCAGACTCCGTTGGAAGCGCAGGTATCGCTCACTTTTTGGTAGTTGCAATGGCTCCACATGCATTTGCAAATTTGAGCACTTGCCTCACCCTCAGTTCATCCTTCAACCAAAGTAAAGGCAGAAACACACATTTAGAAGCGTGACCTATGAACCAAAGTGCAGGTATCCAACTCCGCAATCACGGTGCTACTCGAAGGGGCATAGAGGCGGGTTAGCAAAACACTTCCCGGCCTCTCCCCGAGGAGGCAATGGTGCGGATGAAGGCCAACAAACCCTGACAACACTTCTTTCCTTCTCTTTCAGTTGCATGCCAAAATAAATCACATCAACGCAAAAACGAAGATTGGATGGACAAGGCAGGATAAAAGCACATCCAAGAGATAGACAGTAAAAAGGAGTAAATCCACAAAAGGAAAAAGAGGAGAGACGTCGGCCTCACCAAATAAAGTCGCTAAAGGCCCCAAGGGGACGACTACCTAACAAGGGCAAACGAAGGCAGCGCAAACAAATTAGTGGTCAGCTAGCGGAGTAGTCAGGAATAGGTTAGGCACTGGCGGGGTGGACTATAAGCTTCATTTGACGACCATCCCCATGCCTAACGCCAAACCAATAATTTCCTGCGACAAAACTCCCCATGCCGGCCTTAAAAAAGAAGAAGAAAAAGGAAAAGCATAGAAGGAAGCATTGGATAAGAGCAAAATGAGAAAGGGGAAATATCGTAAAGACAAGCAGTCTGACACAACAAAATATGAAGCAATTTCATTAATGAACAAAAGTTGCACACAAGCTGCATGGCGGCGGAGTACAGGGATTTACATTTACAAAAAGGAAAAGAAAGAGAAAGAAGAGCAAAATGAAATGACAGCAGTGACACCAAGAAGCTAGGGCATAGCAATGTCAGGCACCATGCTCGGAGACCTCAGCATCGAGAGCATCAACCTCAGGAATGTCGGGATCAGGATCACCAGGCTGGGGAGCAGCAAGCCCAGGCATGGCCTGGAAGGTAGGACCCAAAAAAGAATCGGGGATCTCTTTCATCCCCAACTTGCGATAGAATGCCAAAGCTTCTTCATCAACGACAACCTGGGTAAGGACAAGGTCTTGCAAATAGTTCTTGACAGTCCGTGAACATAGTTGCAGTCTCTCCACGGGGTGTTTAGACTTTGCAAACTTGGGCCCTTTGGCTTGTGACACGATTTGTCTGCCGCTTTTGCCAGGTTGTTGATGTCCTCATTCCTTGGTGCAGTATTCGGGTGGTCAAAGGACTGGGCCCACTCTCCACTAGGGAGAGGTTAGGATGTCTTAGACCAACCTGCCTCTTTAAACCCCGAAGAGGTAAATTTCTTTGGTTGGCCGTGGGGCTAGTTCGTTCTTCTTGTGATGAGAGTTGGGGTAAGTATTCGGAAAGCCAAAAGGTTAGACCCGCTCTCCCCCAGGGGAGGGTTCGAGCGGCCTCTGGCTCAACTTGCCCTTGTTATCCTGCGTGGAGGTAATTTGTTCGGGCAAATTGAGACTGAACCCGCTCCCGTTCGTTGACATCGTGTTGCATGTTATTCAGCCTTCGAGGTGGTTCACTCGTTGCTTCGATTGTTCCCATCGAGTAGTTGAAAGACTAGGCCTACACTCCATTAGGGAGAGGTCGGGATGTACGATGGAGGGAGAGACCCTCTTGAGCACCTGGAAACCTTCAGGGTTCACATGACGTTGCATGGTTTCCTGGGCGAGGTGGCATGCAGGGCATTCCTGCTGACTAGCAAGAGTATGTGATATGAACCCGTGGGAATGAATTCCCTTGAACCCACAATCAATTTGAAAACTCCCCAAGAAAGCCAAAAAATCAAGTCAAGGATGGAGAATCTAGACCCAATTGAGAACCCGTTTCAAGAACCTAGATTATATTAAAATCTAGACCCGTTGAAGAACCCGTCTCAAGAACCCAGATTACAAAGGAGGAACGCCACAAAGGTTGTGATTTACCTTTGATAAGTTCAAGAGTTCAATCAAGAACAAGAGGAGAAAACTCAACTCACAAATAAAATTCAATATTGTCTAATGTGTCAAATGAGGCTACAAAGAGTTTTTAAACCCAAACCTAATCAAAACCCTAGCCAAAATAAAGCCCCTTTTACCCAAAATTACCCTTGATGAACAGTGCCGGCTATAGTACGCGCGGCTACAGTAACCCCTACAATAAATTGATGAAACCCTAATTCTTAAAAAGTTATTTTCCCAATAAGCCCTTGGCCAAAATACAAGGCCTTCCCAAAAACATAGTTCATAAGAAATAAGACATGTGAGCCAAGCATCTTCAAGCCCACTTATTCTAAACTAATAAAATAAATCATTTAACCAAACTGGAAGCCTCCAATAACAATAGGCCGTATCTCTAAGTCATGTCTTCCACAGCTTGAATCAAGTGGATCAAAACTGGTTCTTCTTCTTTCAGACCCATCTTGAGTGTTGGGCTCTTGCTGGCTTCATCCCAAGTGGATTGCACAAATCCTTGCATTGCTTCCTTGATCTTCTTGGCCCTTGATCTTGTAATTGGCCCATCTGGAACTTGCAAAGGATCTTCAAGTGTAGGCCCACCTTGGTTCCTATCAGTATGGTTCGGGTCTCTAGCGTCTGCATTTGTAGACAGTTTTGGCGAGCTAGCCAGACTTTTTCTAACCTAGCTCATGTCGAGTTGGAGAAGGCGGTGCTCAGTAGTGTACCTCCTCACCATCAAGCAAGGAAAGGAGGAGATCCTGAAGTCCTACCTGTCCTAGTTCAACAAGGAGTGCATGACCACTGACGATGAGGACGAGACAATAACCCTAGCGGCACTTTTGGGAGGGGTCTGGCCACGATCCCAGTTCATGGCTGAGGTTGCGAAGAGGACTCTTGTGACGCTGCGAGAGTTCATGGATAAGGCTGACAACTTCATCAATGCTGAGGACACTTTTCGGGCCCTAACAGAGCCAAGAAAGAAGGAGCTGGAGTGAGCGAAGAGGAAGGCGAGGGCCCCCAGCTAGGGCTAAGGCCCACGAGAAGCCGAAGAAGAATTTTCAAGACAAAAGGAGGGAGGAAGCACTGACGAGGGGACCGGGACCTCGATTCGACTAACCCACATTTACCATCCATGAGGTCGACACCTCCGACGCCCGTGAAGACGATGAACGAGGTATTTCCCTCCATTACTGTACATACCAAAGGTCCACCTCACACAACACCAAGGACTGCTTCTGCCAATAAGGGAGAAGGGAGCGTGTGGAGTGGAAGAGGCAACGTTATCCCTCGCCTGGAGACTAGAGCAAGAATGAAGGGGAAGGTCAAGGGAAAGGAGCGCGTACTAAGTCGACCGGCGCAGATGTGAAGAAAGCCCTCGACGATGACCACCAGCATGAGGGATGTAGCAAGATTGCCCCCACTCTCCATCGTGGGGGGGACCTTCACTCAGGGAAATCCTACCATAGCGGAAGGATTCACATGCGAGTGCACTTCCTCCTCAACCAGAAAGGCACATACCAGGCAGGCCTAGTACCACGAGGTGTACTTCAAAAGGGCGAGCAGACCCCGGTCATCTCCTTTACAGAGGCTGACGAGGAGGAGGTCCTGTACCCCCACGACGATGTGATGGTGGGTGACTATTTTTGTAGCCAACTTCACCACCCAGAGAATCCTCATTGACAAAGGGAGCTCCGTGGACATCTTTTTCTGGGAAGCCTTCACTAGGATGAGAATAGATGTTGTCCGACTGCATCCAGCCCCCATGCCATTGAAGGGCCTCTTCGGGAGTACGTTCATAAATAAAGGCTTCAAAAATGTGTATTTACAAAAATACCTCTAAACTTTCAAAAATTGTCACTAAGGTCCTAAATTTTCACTATTTGCAAACAAACCTCAAATTTAACCAAACTTCAAGGACCTCATATTTTTCATATTCTAAAACAAAATTGTAAAATTCAAAGTGGAAATAGTTCAAACATACACAACCCGTGGCATGCACTCTAGTTGATGCCTAAGTGTACTTTCAACTATTGTTCCCTATGAATGCATGCATATACAATTTTCTTAAATCACAAATAATCACTATAGTCCTTAATGATATGATAAATGCTAAATCTTAGGTGAGAAGTTCATGCCAACACTTAATCATGACTAAAAACCTTAATCTTCATTAATTACCCATTAATCAAGCATGATGCTCTTAGCCTAAATCACCAAGGCATGCTTTCAAAATTCACCCAAAACATGTATTTTGATTCTTATCCCAATCACAAGATCTTCTAAATTCTCATTGATCAAGCCTTGGTGAAATAAATCTTCATAAAATAAGCATGATTTAATCAAAACCGTGCGTGCTTGATGATCAACACAAGGTAAAATTAAAACCTATCATGGCATGCTTCTATTCTCAAAATCAAACCCTCAATGATCATGTTAAGACATTAAAAAAGCATATCAAAATATGCTAAGACATGCCATAGCTAAAATTTTCACTTAAAACAATTCAAACACTTAACCCATCCTTAATGAACTCGGTTTTGAATCAAGTATGGTAACTTTTTCTAAATTCATCCAAAAATCACTCAAATACTTAAAATCTCAACTTGACATGTAAACTAAGATCTAGAGTAAGAAAATTTACAATTTGTGTGGCCCTTAAAGCTCCCAAAACAACTTCACTTGGTTTCACTCTATTGCTCACTAAGGGGGAGAAATGCTCTCAAGACTCAAGAGAAGGCTTGGAGGAGAGGTGTGGAGGAAATGAGGGGGTGAAGGGGTTTTTTATAGGCAGCCAAAGTGTAAGGTGCTGAAATTTCAGATTGCCTTCATCAACTTGTGTCATCTTGTGGAGGGGGAATAGTGACCTAAAATCACCATGACCTCATCAAGTCAGGTGCTACATTGCTCCTCTAGGTGCTTGTCAAGTCATGGTGCAGAAGAAATAGAAGAAAAACCAACAAAACCAACCATGGAGCTGACGGGTTCAAAGTGGTTTTCCTTGGAGAGTTTTGTTCATTGTCTTGACTCATCATCATGGCTGATTTGTGCAGGTACAAGGTCAGTTCTTGTTGTATTTTCAGGTGGTAGAAGGTGGAGGGTTGGCTGCCAAGTGATCATGGAGGTGCAGCTCAAAAAAGATGATGTAAGGGAGGTTGGTTGCTGAAATGGAGTGCTGCACAAACGTCATTCAGTTTTGGTGCCTTCTTTGGATGGGAAAATTGGGTCAAATGCTCATGAGGACCTCTTAGGGATTGGGTGGGGATAGAGGTGGCATGGAGTGGTGGCTCACCAAGGGAAAATGGAAGGTTGAAACTAAACCAACTTGGTTTCCATCTAACTAGCATCCAAGGTGCAATCGGTTTGGTGTTTTGGTTTGGTTCTTGCAACCAAACTCGTCCAAGGCTTGGTCTGGGCTCAAAAAGGTCTCATGAAGTGTTTAAGGACCATAGTACCATTGATAAAAAGGCACAAAAATATTGGGCTTAAGGGCAAAACAATCCATGCACACAAAGGTTTGGGGTTTGATATGTCATTTCCTCTTATGAAATGTGTGGAGACTTATCTAGGGTCCTAATATGATCTAAGAATGATGTAATGGAATAATAAAACAAGAAAATTTCAGATCAAAATGGTTAAAAAGATTAAGAAAGAAAATTAAGGTCTAAAACATGGTTTCAAGATCACCAATTATGGGTAAGGTGATTAATGGTCTTAACCAAATTTCAAAACTTAATTTGAGTACTTAGGGTATGACATGGGTTTGAAGAAACCCATGGTATGGTGTATTGGGCTTTCAAAATGAAGAGTGAAATTTAACAAAACAAGGCTTTGGGCCTTGTGGACATAAAAGGGCCATGAGTGTGGGTTAATGGTTCAAGGGCTTTTGAGTTTGAGTAGATAGGGGCCTTGTTTCCAGATTTTGAGGGATTAAAAGAGACCTCAAGATCCACTAAGATGGGGTTTGAAAGGCTTACCTTGACATAATTGGGTCATGGGTCAAACCTATACCATGCTTGGCCCAGTAGACCTTATGCTTACTAAATTGGGCCTAATACCTTGGGTCTAAATAATTAGGTCCATAGTCTTGTGTCCAAAAGCAAGACCTAAAATTCTTATGTCTTCCAACTTGGGCCTAGTGCCTTCACTCTTACTAAGTTATGCCCAATGGCCTTATGTACTTTTTATTGGGCCTATTTTATAGTGTTCTCCAAGAAAGGCTTAAAGTTTAATATCTCTCAAATTGGGCCTAAGGCTTTTTAACATCTTAACCTTAGCCCATCATATCCTTAGTGCATTAGGGCCTTAAAGTCTTATGTTCATCAAGTAGGGCCTAGTGTCCATCAAGTTGGGCCTAATGCCTTAGTGACTCTCCTAAGCCTTTATACCCAAAAAGCTTGGGCCCTTAATAAACCACTCTTTGGGCCTTCTCCCAATTCATCAAATATTTAATCCAAATTACTTAGCCCATTAAGGTGGCAAAATCTCCAACATGCCACTTGTCATTCTAAATTGGCCTCTTGGCACATTTCCTCAAAATTAATAAAACACTAAAAATTCTCCAAAATAATATTACTAACCAATCAAGCTCCAAAAATTTTCTGTTTCCCTCAAAATCAATATTGCACTAGAATCTTCTAAACGCAAAGTATACGGTCCTCTTACCAACTCAAATATCCAACTTTTTCTTATTCTCAAATAACTCAACTCCTAATTAACTAGGATTAAGGCTACTAAGTTCAAGGCCTTAGGAGCTTTTTAGGCAGGGTGTTACAACGACATGACCCACTCTCCATCACGGGAGGGATAGAGCTGCTTTCAACCTAACTCTAGTTTGGGACTGGACCCGCTCCTGCCCGTTGACATCGCGAGGAAGGTAGGCATTGATTTTGGCAATGATTTTGTCGTTGCAGATTACGTTAATTGTAGATTGTCTTGTCGGTGTTTTGTTGATAATGTGAAAGTTTGATGTAGATGTGTTGTATTGTCTTGGAAAATCATGCCTCTCATTAAATAACAAAAATTTACAATATTTAAATAATGCATTACAGGATAAGGGAAGATGGAGTCTTCAGGTGGGGGGAGCTTCTGCCCGTTCTGCCTCTGCCTTTCAGACCATGCACCTTCCCACTCCCCCTTGAGCCTGGCAGGGTGAGTCACAGACTAAGGCCTGCTAGGGCTCCCAAGCGGTGCATGGCCTACTCTCTTCTGGAGGTGCCGTCCGGGGCAACCCCACCATCCTTCTGCTTCAGCTCCTAAACGTAGCATTCCCTCACGAAAACTTGTTCGCCTTGGATATATCCCACTCCACTGGGAATCGAGAACTTCATCTTGAGGGGGAAGGTCGACGTGACGGCCCGCAAGATGTTGAGGGTGACACTTTCGACGATGGCATTGTATGACGATTGAGGCTGTGCAGGGGCGCTGCCCGCGAGGACTGACAGCGTGATGGTTCCGACAGGATGAACCATACTCGCGGAGAAGCCTTTAAGTGGCATGTGGGCTGGATGTAGTCAGACAACATCTATTCCCATCCTGGTGAAGGCTTCCCAGAACAGGATGTCCGCAGAGCTCTCGTTGTTAATAAGGATTTTTCAGATGGTGAAGTTGGTGACCAACATAGTCACCACCAATGCATCGTCATGGAGGTACATGACCCCTTCCTCGTCAGTCTCCGCAAATGAGATGACCAGGGTCGGCTCACCCCTTTGGTGCTTGGCAGGGTGGTACTCCAAAGATGAAACATCGAAGCAACGGGTGAACCACCTCGAAGGTTGAATAACGGGCTACACGATGTCAACGAGCGGGAGCGGGCTCAATCTTAAACTGCTCGAACAAATTACCTACATGCGGGTAACAAGGGCAAGTTGAACCAGAGGCCGCTTGGACCCTTTTGTGGAGGAGAGATGGTCTAGACTTTCGGCTGCCCGAATACTAACCCCGACTACTATCTCAATAAAGAACGAACGGGCCCCACAACTGTCCAAAGAAATTACCTCCTCGGGGGTTAAAGAGGTAGGTTCGCCTAAGGTATCCTAACCTCTCCCCGGTGGAGAGCGGGCCAAGTCCTTTGACAGCCCGAATACTGCACCAAGGAATGCGGACATCAACAACCTGGCAAAAGCGGCATACAAATCGCGTCACAATCGCATCACATCTTTAACTCCTACGAAGCCAAGGATAAAGTTATGATGACGCTCTCATTTTCCCATCAGGGATCAGATACACAATGATAACGAACGAGAACGAGTCCAATTCCAAACTGCTCGGACAACCTTGTCTCCCCACGGTGGAGAGAAGGATTAGCCCTACGACTACACGAATAACCTACCTCAGCCCCCAGTGCTGCAAAACGTTGCCCGATCTACTTATATCCAACTCCACGACCACAGTGCTACTTGGAGGGGCATAGAGGGGTTAGCAAAATGCTGCTCGGCCTCTCCCCCAAGGAGGCAAGCAGTCTCCCTGGCACGGCTTAGCTTTTAGGGGGGATTTCGATTCCTGCATGGCAGCAGCCGAAGGCCAACAAACACTGACAACACTTCTCTCCTTCTCTTTTAGTTGCATACCAAAATAAAGCACAACAAAGCAAAAATGAAGACTAGAGAGCCTAGGTGGGGTAAAAGTGCATCCAAAAGACTGATGACAAAAATGAGAAAATTGGCATCGACCTCACAAAATAAAGTCGCTAAAGGCCCCAAGAGGACGATTACCTAACAAGGGTGAATGAAAGAGATAAGCAGTCGGCCAACGGGGTAGTCAGGATTAGGTTAGGCACTAGTGGGGTGGACCATAAGCTCCGTGTGATGGCCATCCCTCCGCCTAACTCCAAACCCATAATTTCCTGCGACAAAACCGACCAATGCTAAGATAGAAGCGGTGATGGAATGATAGAAATTGACCAATGCCCACGAGATACCGAGTTTTCTGGGTTTGGCAGGATATTATCAAAGATTCATTGAAAGATTTTCTAAACTGTCTGGTCCCTTAACAACATTGACAAAGAAGAATGCCAAGTATGCTTGGAGTGAGCATTGTGAAAGCAGCTTCCAGGAACTCAAATGGAGGTTAACCACGGCACCTGTGTTGGCTTTACCTAAGCCTCTGACTCACTAAAAAATGAGCAGCACAAAGGCTATCCCAAGTGCAAGAGGATGTCGCGTAATAATTATGAATAAATTCCTAGATCGTCTCTTCAGAAAAAGTTACTTAAAATCAAACTCGTTAAAAATGGTGAAAATATTCACAAAGAGAATATAAAATGGTGGTATGCACAATGAATGGAAGAGTGCAACGGAAATGAAAAGGGCACTAGTCATGGACTAGATTCATATTTTTAGATTTTTGAGTGTCGAAATGAAACGTAAAAGACAAACAAATTAAAATTAACAATCAAGAAATCAACTAAGCTAAACAATTTTAATTAATCTGAAAATTAAATAATAAAATAGAAATGATTTAAGTCTTAATTAAGCTTTAATCAATCTAATATGCAATGAAACCAAGAGATTAATAAACTAAGCTAAGAATTAAATTAGATTAGAAAATAATTGACAAAATACTAGCTGAGAATTGAAAAGTCCCAAAATCAAGATTGTAGGGTTCATCCTTGTATTCAAATCACAAATTCTCAAAATCAATCCATAGCAATTGTAATCACTGTTAAATGAAAGCTTCAAAGAGTAAGAAAAATAATGACATTAAGTAAAATAAATTGCCCAAACTTATAAGCAAAAAATCTCAAAAGTACTTCATAAACTTTAAATTAAAATTAAAATTAAATAAATAGTAGAGAGTGAAAAGAGCAAGCCGAATGAATGAAGATGGATGTGGCAAGCAATGGAGGAGGTTGGGCAGCGGCAGTGGACCCTTCAAGGTTCTTCAACGGCGTTCTTTGAGTCTTCTTTTTCAAACAAAAAAATCCCAATGAATAATAATTATCCACTGCGTTGCGTCCGTCCCCCACATAAAAGAAATCTTGCTTTTTCAAAATGCCACATCACGTCCCGCTCCGTTGCGTGCGTGCATTGGTTTGCTTTTTTTCTTTTCTTTCCGTGTGTTGCCCAGTTGCCTTTTGGTGCTTTTTTTACTTTTCTTGCTTCTTTTTTTCTCTTTCTTTCTTTCAGCTTTTTCTTTTGGTTCTTTTTGACTTTTTCATGCATTTTCATTTTTTGATCTATAAAAATAATAGAAATTAGAAATAAAATAAAAAATAATAATAAAATATCAAAAATATATTGTGCATGTGAATGAACATTGTCCAATTAAATCACAAGTTATAAAATTAAGCATAAATCATACTATTATCTAATTTAAATCACAACTCAGATTTATTCATCTTAACTATTTTTTCATCTAAAACCAATAATAATGTAATGAAATAAATAAAATATATTGGTTTTAAATGTATAAAATATGCAATAACTCAGCTCAATCACACCCCCCAACTAGCGTTTTGCTAATCCTTGAGCAAAATAGTGAAAATTAATTGAGATGAATATTGCATAAAGATCGAAATCTAAATAGAAACAATCAAACACAATTATGAATTCTCACAAAAGTGACGCATTACTGCTCAAGATTATCTCAACAATCTTTCACATAGAATTGAGACAAATGTCTCAGAACTCAAATGTGTGTGTGAAGCTAAACTGGTTGTGTGTTCCTCATTATTAGCCATGACTTGTTGAACACTACCAGTTTTTATGCCAACTCGGTTTTTAAAGGTTGAACACTCGACCCCCAAAGTCTTGGGTAACTGTTTCTAACCCTTAATTTAGGAAAGCTCCATAAATCACCATCATCTTTCTTTCTTTCTTTCTTTTATTTTATTTTATTTTATTTTATTTTTTTTTAGAAAAAGGCTCGGTAGTCCTGCAGTTTACTTTTCCTATGTTAAATCAATGAACAGTAAATTGAGAAACACTACAAATGTAAGCATGTGCATAATGTCCTTCAAAACTATCCATTCATTCTACAAAAATCTCACCAAGTCTCATCTCAATGAGTATAGCATCCCGGTGTTTCAAGCTACACATCAACAAAATATGATGCATCAAAAATCATGCTCTGTGCTCAAGCTTGAAAATAAATCTTCACGAAATGATTCCGCTCCACTACTCTACCAAGATGATTAGATTTCACAAAATACTAGAAATAGAGTGTGTGTCAATCATGTGAATCAATGCCCATCACATTAATGCAAACTTTTTATTTTTTTTAAATCTGTGCACACACGCTTTTTCATCCCCCAACTAGTGAGAGACATGGTCCTCAATGAATTGAACGAAAGAAAACAAAGTGCACAGGAATATGCAAGCAAAACAAAAACAATCAACATGAAATATAAAATCAAAGCAAAACAACAAATAAAAACAAACAAAATGCAAGTAAAGAAAGCTGTAAAGGGTAAAAAGATCAAAATACTTCCCTGGAACTTTGCACAAGCAAGATCTCTTCGTGTGGATCAAAGACCTTCAGAAACGGTTTTAGACGTTGTCTGTTGATAGTGAAGCTATTGCCATTCTTCGGATTGACAATGTCTACCGCGGCGTGAGGATGAATCTCCTTTATAATGTTCGGCCCATTCCATTGAGATTTCGGCTTCCTGGGAAAAAGATGCAGTCTTGAATTGTAGAGGATCACTTTTTGATCAGGAACAAGATGTTTGTCATGGATCTTCTTGTCATGCAAGGCCTTCATTCGCTCATTTGCCAAGCAGGAATTGTCGTAGGCCTCTCTTTTTATTGCATCAAGCTCTGAAATCACATCAACAACATGCACCTCTGACTCGTCGCAATCACCAGGCATCTTGCAAGTATTGAACACATTCATTTCCAATGTCATATTCCTGAATGTGAGTTTCAGTACTCCACTTCGACAATTTATCAGTGCATTGGAGGTAGCAAGGAATGGCCGCCCAAGGATGACAGGCGCCTGGTAAATAGCAGTGGCTGGCTGCTGCATATCAAGAACTACAAAATCCACTAGGTAGTAAAATTTGTCCACCTAGACCAGCACATTCTCAATAATAGCCCTCGGCACCTTGACTGATATGTCAGCTAACTGTAGCTTGATGGAGGTCTTTTTTAGCTCACCTAATCCCAACTGCTCATACACTGAGAACGGTAGCAAGTTCACACTACTTCCCAAATCAAGTAGAGCTTTCCCAATGCGTGACTCACAAATCATAATGGAAATGTGGGGAGAGCCGTATCTCCAAACTTTTGAGGAGTCTCGCTCAATATCAATGCAATAACTTGCTCCGTTAGGAATGCTTTCTTCTTTACATTCAGCTTCCTCTTCACTGTGCACAAGTCCTTAAAAAATGTTGCATACGAAGGCACTTGTTGTATGGCATCCAAGAGTGGAATATTAATTTTTACTTGCTTGAAGATCTCCTGAATCTCAGTGTAGTATTTATTCTTTTGGCTAGCTGCCAATCTCTGAGGATAGGGAACCACAGATTGGTACCCCCTACTAGCTTCGACATCTACACTCATAGGCTTTTTCGACTCTGGTCTCACTACCTCTGTTTTTTTTTTAGCTTCATCAGTATCTTTTACATCTTCAGGTGTAGGAGCAACTACCTGTGTGTCTGTAGTCATCTCTAGTTGGGGAATTTCCTTTCCACTTCTCAAAGTAAGAACGGTCTTCGTTGTCTCAAAAACCTCCCCTGAGACATTATGCACTTGCTGTTGTTGTTGCCGATATACTTGAGGATTAGGCTGAGACTGTGTTGGAAATTTCCCTTTCTCTTGAGTGCTCGATGTTGTGTTTATTTTATTGATGGCGCCCCGCAAGTCATTTATGGCCTGAGTGTTTTGATTGTTTGTGGTGGCCTGAATCTGCATGAATTGCTGAAGTGTATTGGCCATCTGTGCTATACTGTCATCTAGAGACTTCTTCGCAGATGATTGAGGCTGAGAACTCTGCGCAGCTGCATGAGGCTGAATTCCTGGGGGTGCTACAAAGGATAGCTCTGAGAATTCTGATATGGCTGATACTGGTGCTGAGGAGCACCCTGATGAAATGGTTGCTGAGAAGGTGGTGGAGACCGGCCAGGCTGATCATTTCTCTATGAGAAATTTGGGTGATTCCTCCACCTCGGATTATATGTATTGGAGAAAGGCTGATTTTGTGCTCTATTTACCCAGTTCGCTGATTGCATCTGCTCAGAGCCACTCTCTTGAAATCCTGGCATAATCGGGCAATCTTAAGTCTTGTGGTTCGAATAAGCGCATATAGAGTATGCCTCTACTGTTTTCATGGCCTTCACTTTTTCCATCTCCATGACCTCTAATCTTTTAGTCAATGTAGCTATTCGGGCTTAAATGTCAGTGTCCTCCTTAAGCTCATATTTGCAGGTATTGCCAATCTACTTCGGACAGGGGAATTCTGCGAAGAAGCTACCCTATCAGGACAACAAGCAGTCAGTGAGTGAGCGCACTGCTTTGTCCCAGGGAGAAAGTGAGAGCGCACCTTTGTGTATCAAAAGAGCGAGAGCGCACCGTTCGCTCCGAAGTACCCTATGAACTGCTCATTCAGACAGGGACCTTCATAGAGTATTGTAGGGTTGATAAAGCGGGAATGTGGGATTGACAAAGAGCACATGGTCTTTGTGCCCAGGCGGTTGCAGTCAGGAACCTATAAATCAGAGACACGCAATAAGTACCAGCAATAGCCCTCAATGGTTGTGCTGTCAAAGAAACTCGATCAGTTCGAGTGTTCCATTGTTCTGCGCTCTTAGCAAGATAGTCAAAAAATGACAATGCTTCATTAGGTTCCTTGCTAAAGAATTCTCCATTACACATAGTCTGAACAAATTGCTTGCATTCTGGAGTGAGACCAGTGTAAAAATAATTCACCAACCTCCAGGATTCAAAACCTTGATGTGGACAGATGTTCACCAAATCCTTAAACCTTTCCCAGCTAGCCTGGAAAGTCTGATCAGATTTATGATTGAACTGGCTGATCTACTCTTGTAAATACTGAGTTCTCTAAAAAGGAAATTTTTTTTGTAAGAATTCACGCTGCATATCAAACCAACTAGAGATAGAATTAGGCCTCAAATAATTAAACCAAATTTTCGCTTTATCCTTTAAAGAGAAAGGAAATAAATGAAGTCTAATAAATTCATCAGTATTGGCTCTATTGATAAAAGTAGTGCAGGCCAACTCAAAATCTGTTAGGTGCTGATAAAGACTCTCAGAATCCATCCCGTGGAACTGAGGTATCACTGACATCATGCCATGCTTAATAGAAAAATTAGGTGCATCATTAGGTACAATAATGCATGATGGTGTAGTAGTGCGAGTGAGCTGCAAATAATCTCTAAGAGTGCGTGGTGCTGTGTATACTACTCTCAGTGCTCGATGTAACTCTAACCAACCTATTTGAATTGTCACTCATCCATAACATGAAACATCAGTCCAAATAGCATAAGTAAGGTTCAAGTGACTGAGTAGTATATGACAAGTGAAATGTGTAATCAGAGAAAACACAGTGAAAGAAACATTTGAGATAAAAATAAAAATAAAAACAATAAGTCTAAATTTACGTCAAGCAACTATCTCTGGAAATATCGCCAAAAACTTGACTCACTAAAAAATGAGCAGCACAAAGGCTATTCCAAGTGCAAGAGGATGTCACGTAATAATTATGAATTAATTTCTAGATCGTCTCCTCTGGGAAAGTTACTTAAAAAATCGAACTCGTTTAAAATGATGAAAATATTCACAAAGAGAAAATAAAAATGGTGGTATGTGCAATGAATGGAAGAGTGCAACGGGAATGAAAAGTCACTAGTCAGGAACTAGATTCATATTTTTATTTTTTTGAGTGTCGAAATGAAACGTAAAAGACTACCAAATTAAAATTAACAATCAATGAATCAACTAAGCTATACAATTTTAATTTATCTGAAAATTAAATAAGAAAACTGAAATTATCTAAGTCCTAATTAAGCTTTAATCAATCTAATATGCAATGAAACCAATAGATTAATAAAACTAAGCTAAGAATTAAATTAGATTAGAAAATAATTGACAAAATACGAGCTGAGAATTGAAAATCCCAAAATGAAGATTCTAGGGTTCATCCTTGTATTCAAATCACAAATTCTCAAAATCAGTTCACAGCAATTGTAATAATTGTTAAATGAAAGCTTAATAGAGCAAGAAAAATAACGACATTAAGTAAAATAAATTGTCAAAACTTCTAAGCCAAAAATCTGAAAAATACTCCATAAACTTTAAATTAAAATTAAATAAATAGTAGAGAGTGAAAAGAGTAAGCCGAATGATGAAGATGGATGCAGCAAGCAATGGAGGAGGCTGGGCAGCGGCAGTGGACCCTTCAAGGTTCTTCAATGGCGCTGTGTGAGTCTTCTTTTCCAAACAAAAAAATTCCAATGAATAATAATCATCCATTGCGTTGCGTCCGTCCCCCACATAAAAGAAATCTTGCTTTTTCAAAATGCCCCATTGCGTCCCGCTCCGTTGTGTGCGTGCATTGGTTTTTTTTTTCCCTTTCGTGTGTTGCCCAGTTGCCTTTTGGTACTTTTTTTACTTTTCTTGCTTCTTTTTTTTTTTCTTTCTTTCATCCTTTTCTTTTGGTGCTTTTTGACTTTTTTCATGCCTTTTCATTTCTTGATCTATAAAAATAATAGGAATTAGAAATAAAATAAAAAATAATAATAGAATATCAAAAATATGTTGTGTATGTGAATGAACATTGTCCAATTAAATCACAAGTTATAAAATTAAGCATAAATCATGCTATTAACCAATTTAAATCACAACTCGGATTTATTCATTTTAACAATTTTTTCATCTAAAACCAATAATAATGTAATGAAATAAATAAAATATATTGGTTCTAAATGTATAAAATATACAATAACTCAGGTCAATCAGCCTCATAAGTCGTACGTGGTTTATAGTGATGCCTCTAAAATGGGGATTAGGATGCGTATTGATGCAAGAAGAGCGAGTCGTCACTTATGCTTCGCGACAACTCAAGGATCACGAGCAGAATTATCCTACTCACGATTTGGAACTTGCCACCGTAGTTTTTGCGTTGAAGATCTGGAGGCATTACCTTTATGGACAAAAGTGTGAGGTTTACATTGATCATAAAAGCCTCAAATATTTGTTTAGCCAGAAGAATCTGAACATTAGGCAGAGAAGATGGGTGGAGATGATCAGCAATTACCAGTGTGAGATCACGTATCACCCCAGAAAGGCCAATGTGGTAGCAGATGCCCTTAGTCGTAAGACCCAGGCCGACGTGCAATCACTGTTAGCAGACATGAGGGAATTGCTAATAAGAAAGTTGCCAAGATTAATGATTGATATGAACCCGCGGGAATGGAATCCCTTGAACCCACAGTCAATTTGAAAACTCCCCAAGAAAGCCAAAATCAAGTCAATGGATGGAGAACCTAGACCCGATGAGAACTCGTTTCAAGAACCTAGATTATATTAAAATCTAGACCCGTTGAAGAACCCGTCTCAAGAACCCAGATTACAAAGGAGGAACGCCACAAAGGTTGTGATTTACCTTTGATAAGTTCAAAAGTTCAATTAAGAACAAGAGGAGTAAAACTCAACTCACAATGAATAAATTCATCAAATTTCATAAACTTCATAAACTGATTAGAATGAGGCTACATAGAGTATTTAAAGCAAAACCTAATGAAACCCAAGCCAAAATAAACCCCCACCTTCCAAAAGTGCCCCTGGATGAACAGTGTCGCGGCTACAGTGCCGCGCTACAGTAACTCTCAGCTACAGTAACCCTAACCCTAGTTCAATAAAATAATAACTTTCCCAACATGCCCTTGCATAGGCCCCCTTCAATACTTCCCATAATAAACTCAATTATTCTAAACAAATAACATAAGTTCTTTAAATGAATTAAATAAGTTGAAACCCTTCAAGAGCTCAAAGCCTTTAAGTCTTGTCGTTGCCCTCTTCCGTAGCTAATCAAATGAATTAAAATTGGATCTTCATCCTTCAAGCCCCATCTTGAATGTTGGGCTCTTGCTAAACTTGCCCCAAGTAGATTGCATCAATCATTGCATTGTCTCCTTAATCTTCTTGGCCCATCTGGAAGTTGCAAATGATCTTTAAGACTAGGCCCATCTTGGTTCCCATCATTCCCCCTCTCCTCAAAAGGATTCGACCTCGAATCTCCACCTGGATCAAAGGGAAAGTGGTTAGTAACATTGAAAATAGTAGAAACATGATACTTACCTGGAAGATCCATTAAATATGCATTTTCATTAATTTGTTCAAGAATTTGGAATAGTCCATCCAAGCTACCCATATCATCATCTGGTGAAGACTTTAAATCTAAAGGAGGAAATTGATTAAGTCTAAAAACAATTTCAATTGGTGAAAATTTAGTAGTGGCATGAACACTCCAATCATATGTAAACTCAATAAATGGCAAATAATACTCCCACAAATGTTCATGAAGCACATCTAAAGTCTTCCTCGAACGAAAATGAGCACTCCAATATGCAAACTCAATGAATGGCAAATGATACTCCCATAAACATTCATGCAACAAGTCAATGAATGGCAAATGATACTCCCATAAACGTTCATGCAACATGTCTGAAATCTTATTTTCACCGGAATGACCACTCCAATTATATGCAAACTCAATGAAATACAAATGATACTCCCGCAAACGATCGTGCAACACGTCAATGTATGGCAAATGATACTCCCACAAGCGTTCGTGCAATACATCAATGAATGACAAATGATACTTCCACAAACGTTCATGTAACACTTCAATGAAAGGCAAAAGATACTCCCACAAACATTCATGCAACACATCAATGAATGACAATTGATACTTCCACAAACGTTCATGCAACACGTCATTGAAAGGCAAATGATATTCCCACAAACGTTCATGCAACACAACAAAAGTCTTCCTTACACCATGGTTACCCAACAAACCACCATGTCCATCACACACAAGCAAGTTACGCATAAAACTAGTAGGTATACAAAATCTATTCTTTCTATACAAGTACCAATCTAGTTTATAGAACTTACCAAACGATACTTTCTCACATGTTCCATACACACTAGCAAAGTCATAATCATTAGCATGCAATTCCTTATCATATTCAAGTTTCAACAATTTTGCATCTAAAATGAAGATAAGTACATACCTTCTTGCTAAAGCATCAACCACAAAAGTTTCCATACCTTGTGTGTATTTGAATACATGAGGAAAAGTCTCAATACAATCCTCCCGCTTAGCACGCATTATAGTTAACAACTTACCTTGTCCCTTCAAGTGTGTCAAGGACTCATGTTCTTCAAAGAAAGGTTGGGTAGGGATTGTCGCACCTAGCACAAAATCCATGTAGTGCTCTATCTCCCTAATAGGTGGTAATCCACTAAACACACCGCTAGGAAACACGACCTCATATCCCTGCAACAAAGTGACAATAATACTAGGCAAACATACGTCAAGTTCGTTAGGATTAAGACTTGCCTTAGCATAAAAACTCACTTTTCTCTTTGTTTTTCTCTCACTTTCTTCACACTCTCTTTTCTTTCTACTCTCTTTTTCTTTTTCACTCTTTTTTTCCCTTTCACACTCTTTTTTCTTTTCACCCTCTTTTCTGTCACTCTCTTTTTCTTCATCTTTTTTTGTACTCTCGACCTCACAATTATTTTTCAACTCATTCTCTCTTGTGCTTGAGGTCTTATTCTCACCCTCTTCTTTTTTCTCTCTCATTTTTCTTTCTTTCTCCATTTCGGTCTCACTATTTCTTTTCTTCTCAATCTCATCTTCACTCTTACTTTTCAGCTCAATCTCACTTTCACTCTCACCTTCACTCTTGCTTTTCAGCTCATTCTCACTTTCACTTTTGCTTGTTTTCTCAATCTCCTTTTTACTTTTTCTTTTTTGATCACTCTCATTTTCACTCTTTCTTTTTTGAGCAACCTCACTTTTCAATTTCAATTGGTCTCCACGGACATGTGTTGGAGTTAAAGGAGCAAGTTTGATTGTTTTTCCATCCTTTTCAAAACTGTACATGTTCCTTAACCCATCATGGATCACATTCCTATCAAACTCCCATGGCTTCCCTAACAAAATATGACCAGCATGCATAGGCACAACATCACAAAGGACCATATCCTGATATTTCCCAATTGAAAAAGAAACTAGCACTTGCTTGTTTACCCTAACCTCCCCACAATCACTCAACCACTGCAACATGTATGGTCTAGGGTGTTTCAAGGTACGTAAATTCAATTTCTCAACTAAAGTAGTGCTAGCCAAATTAATACAACTCCTCAAATCAATGACCATATTACATACCTTGTTGTTCATATGGCATCTAGTATGAAAAACATTCTCGCTCTGCTGCTCTGTATCATTCATCTTAATTTGTGTATTGAGTGCACGCCTAGCAACAAGAGACTCTCCATACTCTTCTTTCTCATACCCAATCTCAATACTAGGCTCGTGTCGCCTCCTACCTCTCTCACCTTGCAGATTTCTAATCACTTCTTCTTGATTATCCATCCTATCCCTCACTTCACCCAACACCAAGTTCAACCGCTCAAACTGTTGTTGCATGGCTTGCAACATAAAAGATGAGTTATCTGCCACACCGTTTGGTGATGAGTCACTTCTATGAGACATCATCATATGCTGCACAAAAAGAATGTTAGTGAAAAAGCTCACACACTCCCTTACGTGTTTACACTCAAATAATGACACTCCACTCGTGTTTCACTCTTAATGGCTTTTTTTCCGATAATAGTCTCACACTTTCTTGCCTTTTACCTCAAGAGTTTTCCCACTCAAGTTCTTTAAGAACTAGTTGAACTAAATCAAGACAATACAACCTTGTATTATTCCAACCAGTAATATAGATCAAAGAAACAAGGAATGAATAAAATGACACGAGACTCAAGGAATTTATACGAGGGAAAGAGTAATTATAAAACAAGATACCAACTAGAAATATGTAATCTGCTCCTATGATGATAAAAGCTCAATCATCAAAGATTTTCTCTCTCTTTGTTGAAACTATGTAGCAACTTTGAATTACCTTCTCTTTTCTTCCTCTTCTTCTTCTTCTTTTTTTTTTTTTTTTTTCGAATTTTCTTTTCTTTTCTTTTCCTTTCCTTTCCTTTCTTTTCTTTTCTTTTCCTTTTTCTTTTCTTTTCTTTTCTTTTCTCTAATTCAATCACAAATAGCAATATTCAATTGTGAAAATCAAGCAATTGAATTCAAGCACGACAATGAAGTAGAAGAGAATCAATGGAACGGCACTCCAAGCAATTGACAAACTTAGAGATGCAGAAAAACCCTAGAGTTTTGAAACCCTAGGTGATGCAAATTTCAGCCAAACCCAAAACCCTAAGAATTTCGGCAGCCTACTTTTTGTTTCTATTTTTTTTTTTTTTTGGCAATCCTAGAACAATGAAGCCCTAGAATTAAATTTAAGGATGCTAAAATTAAAAGATAGAATCAGACCTGATTGAAAACCTTGCTCTGATACCAAATGATATGAACCCGCGGGAATGGAATCCCTTGAACCCACAGTCAATTTGAAAACTCCCCAAGAAAGCCAAAATCAAGTCAATGGATGGAGAACCTAGACCCGATGAGAACTCGTTTCAAGAACCTAGATTATATTAAAATCTAGACCCGTTGAAGAACCCGTCTCAAGAACCCAGATTACAAAGGAGGAACGCCACAAAGGTTGTGATTTACCTTTGATAAGTTCAAAAGTTCAATTAAGAACAAGAGGAGTAAAACTCAACTCACAATGAATAAATTCATCAAATTTCATAAACTTCATAAACTGATTAGAATGAGGCTACATAGAGTATTTAAAGCAAAACCTAATGAAACCCTAGCCAAAATAAACCCCCACCTTCCAAAAGTGCCCCTGGATGAACAGTGTCGCGGCTACAGTGCCGCGCTACAGTAACTCTCAGCTACAGTAACCCTAACCCTAGTTCAATAAAATAATAACTTTCCCAACATGCCCTTGCATAGGCCCCCTTCAATACTTCCCATAATAAACTCAATTATTCTAAACAAATAACATAAGTTCTTTAAATGAATTAAATAAGTTGAAACCCTTCAAGAGCTCAAAGCCTTTAAGTCTTGTCGTTGCCCTCTTCCGTAGCTAATCAAATGAATTAAAATTGGATCTTCATCCTTCAAGCCCCATCTTGAATGTTGGGCTCTTGCTAAACTTGCCCCAAGTAGATTGCATCAATCATTGCATTGTCTCCTTAATCTTCTTGGCCCATCTGGAAGTTGCAAATGATCTTTAAGACTAGGCCCATCTTGGTTCCCATCAACGATGGTACAAGAGATCATGCCATTGACTGACGGGGAAATCATCGAAGGATAGAGTAAGGATGATAAACTGGAGAAACTTCAGCATAAAATTCTGAAATCCAAAGGATCGCAACACTTCACGATTGGCAAGGATGGGATGTTGTATTTCAAAGAAGGAAAGTGATTCCTAATGTTCCTAAATTAAAGGAAAGGTTTCTGAGGGAAGCCCATTGTACACCATATATACGGCTCATCCTGGTAGCACCAAAATGTACCAGGACTTGATGGGACAATTTTGGTGGGATGGAATAAAAAGAGATGTGGCTGAATTTGTTGCGAAATGTTCAATTTGCCAGTTGGTAAAAGCTGAGCTTGAGAGACCAGCTGGAGAATTACAACCATTACGGATCCCAGAATGGAGGTGGGAGAATGTGTCTATTGATTTTGTGATTGCTTTGCCAAGGACATCGTCAGGAAATAATTCGATTTGGGTCATAGTCGACCGATTGACCAAAAGTGCACATTTCCTACCAATTGCTAACACAGATTCGTTGGATAAGCTCACTCGAGTTTATGTTAAGGAAATAGTCGGACTTTATGGAATGCCTAAGTCTATAGCATCTAACAGAGATACGCGGCTCACTTCACAGTTTTGGCAAAGTTTGCAAAAAATGTTGGGCATGAATCTAAGGTTTAGTAGTGTTTATCACCCGTAGATAGACGAACAGACATAATGAACTATCCAGACACTGGAAGATATGTTATGTGCTTGCGTGATGGAGTTAAGTGGCGATTAGGAAAGCCATCTTCCATTGATAGAATTTGATTACAATAATAGCTTTCAGGTTACAATATAGATGGCACCTTACGAAGCATTGTATGGAAGGAAGTGCAGATCTCATCTATATTAGGATGAGGTAGGTGAAAGGAAGTTGCTAGGACCAGAGTACTTGTAGGACGTACGAAAGCAAGTGGAATTAATCTGGGAGAGGATGAAAGTAGCTCAAAGCCGTCAAAAGAGTTATGCCAATAAACAACAGAGGAATTTAGAGTGTAATGTGGGAGACTGGATGTACGTCAAGGTATCACCCATGAAAGGAGTCGTACGGTTCAAAAAGAAAGGAAAATGTAGGACCATTCGAAGTTATGGAAAGAGTTGGTGCAGTAGCATATTGTTTGGATCTACCAGCTGAGATGCAGGGAGTGCACAATGTCTTTCACATATCGTCATTAAAGAAGAGTTTTAGGAAAAGACAGCCTGTGGTAATGGTACCACAGGAAGCTGGTAGCATACGACTTCATCCGAATCTATCTTATGAAGAATGGCCTGTTCAGATCGTGGATAGCAAAGACCAAGATCTAAGGAATCGAAAAGTGTCTTTGGTAAAAGTACTTTGGAATAACCTAGCTTTTCAACAAGCGACATGGGAAAGAGAAGATTTGATGAGGACTAAATATCCTCATTTGTTTGTAACTTAGAACTTGTGTATTCACGAATTTCAATTATGAACGATTGCTTGATTATACCTTGATTCCTTGTGTGTGTGACTGTCTCTGTGTTATTTATGAATCCTAGTAATGATATGTGCACCTACCATACCCATGAACAGGGCATGGCTAGTAATAGGAATACCCCTCGCATGTCTGTATCTTCGATAGCACATATTAGAGCAAGATGTGAACGCAGTTGCCAGAACCGGCAAATAAGAAGGGATCGAATGATGAGTGCTCACTAGCAGCAGATGGAAAGATCCGAGCACCATTGCACTCATGTGTTGCATGCGAATTCTCGAGGCAATATTTTTCTAAGGAGAGCTTTACCACATGAAGAGCATCAACCCCCACACGACTTGTTGGTATGGAGAGATGCTAATAGGTTACGTCTACTCGAACTTAACTCTGAGGCAGAATCCAGTCGCGCTGTAGAAGCTCGCACTTTGAGATATAAGCTCGCACCGTATCCATAATCGTGAAGAAGGAAAACCTATTGAAGACACTGAGCTCGAGATTGAGAATAGGCTAAATGAGATGCGAGTAATAAACATGTATTATGATTATGACTTGGACGTGATATTCTATTTTTCACAAGATTCGGTGAGAAACGAGGAAGGCGAAGTGCCATATCCGTCATCATCTGAGGAGTCTACAACCGCTAGTGCAAGAGGTACTAATGAGGATTGGTTAACTTCCCTTAATAGAATTATTTTAAGACTACGGTACCGATTTCAAGGATGAAATCATTTTCTAAGGGGGGGAGGATGTGAAGACCAAGATTTTTGCTAGGCTTTTTGTGTAGTTTTATATAAATTATTAAATGAGCCAAGAAGGGTGGAGTAACCTAATTAGAATTGGTTTGGACTAGAGAAGGGCCCAAGCCCATGAGTGTTTCTGCCTTTATAGGAAATTAGGGTTTCTGAAGCCCAATAGATCTAGGGCCCACACCCAACTCAAGTTCATGAATGCCACATGTATCCATTGGAGCTTATATCTAGGACTTGATGAATATGGACTGAATTGAGGGAAGAGAGGTGAGAGAGTCTAGGGTTTGGCCTTTGCACACCTACCATAGAGGATCACCCACCTTCTTGCCATGCGTCATGCATGCAAGAAGGCTTGCTTGTAAGGAAAGGCTTTTTGACACTTGTTGCTATGAGGGAGAGATTCTAGAAAGAGAATGATGAGGCTATGGAAAAGTGGAGCCTAGGGAAGGCCAAAAGGCCTTGCACGACAACCATAGAAGAAAGGGAAGAAAATATTTTTCCTTTTTGCCATGTGTCATGCATGCAAAAAGGTAAGAAAGTATGTTTATCTTGGGAAGGGTCGGAATCTACATGGAAAGGGAGAGCCACACGCCTATGGAGTTTCTAAAAGGATTTTGTGAAAGAATTCCTTGAGGTGGACGGCTAGGGTAATGAAATTTGTGCATTTGCCACCCATAATGACCAATCATGCTTTGTCCAAGAGAATGGAAGACGAAAATGGAAAATCTCCTTGGTAAGAGATGGAGATTTCGGCCACATGCACAACCCACACTTCTCACACGCCACTTGGCACACATGCATACATGTAAGAGATTGAGGAAGATTTTTAACTTGAAAAAAGACCATTTAGCCACAAGGCTCATTGAATCAAGACATGAGGTAAAGGGGAAAAGTTAGAATCAGGTTTAGGTTTTTTAAGAAGAAGGCGCCACTTGTCCAAAAGGTCCTATTGTGTTTCCAACACAATCAAATGATGAAGAAGACGGAAGAGGCCTTAGGGTGGGATGCCACTTGTCATCCATGCAATGAGCTTGGCTTGTGCAAGAAGCTTTTTGTGTCTATTAAAGAGAGGGTGCCGAAAACACCATTATTTTTAGTCACTTGGAGGATTCTTTTGAGAAGCATTCGGCCACCAACTTTCTCTTAACTTTCCATCATTTTCTCACCATCCAAACACTCCTCACATTGCTCTTTTTCTCACCCAAACACCATTTTGAGGGCAAGCAAGGTAAGAAGCATACACACTCTTTTCTTTACACTACACACACGGCTAAGTTCACCATGGACATTTGCTCACAGCACACACCTACGACTAAGAAGATTATAGTGTTGGCTTTTGTGGAATTTCTCACATGAGCACACCTATGTGCACACGGCTAGATTAGGGTTTTGTTTTCTTCTAAAAGAATTGTTTGCATAAAAATATATCTGCAAATGGACGAATCGTAACAAGTAGTAAAGTGTTTTAAAGAAAACGGTTATCGAATCCACATGGAATAATTAAGCTATTGAGTATTGAAATTGACTAAATTAATTACTATTTGGAAAATCGAAATTTGAATAATGGTTTAACTAGATTAAACTGAAGAAAAGAATATTAAAATTAAGATTTTTAAAATAATAAGAATAGAACTAAAGCATTTGACTTCACCTAGCAAATCCAACACAATTTATTCTTCCTTGTTATAGAATCCCATTTATCCCAAGTTGATGATAAAAATCCCTTAGCTATTCAATATTTTCTCTCGAACAATACCAAAAATATCTCCAACTAATAACTTCGTATCTCTATGTGAATTTAACTAATTGGAGACTCATTAAGTTCTTTAGATTTTTCTTGAAAATCACACTAGTCGCTGTAAAGCATCTCTACTTTCGCTCAACTAATGGTGTTTAATCCTAGAGCTTTAATCACAAATTACCTCTTGATCTCATTGCAATCTAAAAGATCGAACAATAGTTAGCTAGAAAATTGTAAGCATTAAGAACAAGGAATAACCACTCAATCATGGAAATATTGAAAATAAAATAACTTGAAATATAAACTGTGTGCTCAATGCTAGGCTACATGAAAGCTCTAGAAAATAGAATTAGTTAAAATGGAATTGAAAAGAAAAAGAATAAAACTGGTGTTCTTCACTGAAATCAGTTGATGAAGCATGCGGCTCTCGCATCTGCCCTCCAGTTCCGCCTTCTCGAAAGAACACTTCAAGAATAAATTCTAAAACTCTAAACTCAGACTCAAACTCTAAAAATAAAAACTCTCGACTCTGATTTAGAACTCTCCCTATTCATCCCACAAGACGAGATTAAATAGATGTCAAAATTTAAATCTGGAAAGAAGATAACTGCGGCTAAAATCTCACCTAAAGATCTGGAAAATAGTTTCTAAAGATAAATGTTAACATAAAAGGAATTATCCTAAGAATAACGGGATTATCTAAAATGGAAGATTTAGTGATATGCGGCTTGAATTGTGGGGTTCGGGAGGATTTGGTCACCAACAGATTGATTGCGAAACTCGAATTTGGTGATCAATAGTAGATTGATCCTGTTCAGGAGGAATTATCCCACCGAGTAGATTTCATGTGCGCTGAATATAACTGGCGTGGAGGTCACAAATGAACGGGCGTGGAGGTCACAAAGACCACACGACCCTCTCCTCGCCTACTGAGTCGAAAGACTCCCGACCGGAATGAAAGACTCCTCTTGCATTTTCTAGTTGTTGCCACGATGTCGTTTAGGTTGGTCTCTTAAGTTGTTCTTTTAGACTAGTCGCCCAATCTAACCACCTAGAGCCTTGTCGCCAAATCTTTGTGCCTACCGAGACAAGGCACCTCGCCCAAATCTCATCAGCTCTCTTCAAATCTCACTGTCTCTCATCGGTCTAGATCTGTAGCCTCTTCTTTTGTACCAAAATGCTCTCTTTTTGCACTAAATCTTCTCATTCCTTCAAATCCAAGAAACTAAATAAAAATATGTAGTAATAAAATAAATCAATAGTATT
This sequence comes from Juglans mandshurica, assembly GCA_022457165.1. Taxonomy (NCBI): domain Eukaryota; kingdom Viridiplantae; phylum Streptophyta; class Magnoliopsida; order Fagales; family Juglandaceae; genus Juglans; species Juglans mandshurica. The sequence continues at coordinate 20,285,193 of CM039619.1, read as the reverse complement.
GAAGGGAAAATGTCACTTTTCATAAATAAAAAAGTGAATAAAAATCACATAAAAATAACACTTATCAAATACCATCAAACTTAAGCTTTGCTCAACCTCAAGCAAAGAAGAAATAAATACAACTAAAACAAGTATTTGTTTGATTAGTAAAATATATTGACTCAAAGATTATCTAAAGTCTATAATTCAAAGGAATCATTCGAGATCAATCAAATCCAAAAGTTAATTCAAAACTCAATTCCACCGCATTATCCATCCTCACATTCATGCATACCCATCATTCTCACTTCATCATTAGCACCTCGGATAGTTTTATGCAAACACATAAATAAATAATGGATCTCTAACAACTCTATAGTCTTGCTTTTCAAATCACTCTCCACTAATGTAGAACATAAACTATTAGCAGGGATCAATAGGTCTTTATAAAGCTTGTAATGTAAGGCTAGGATAAGGGTTACAAAGAAAAGATAGGACTCAAACAAAGCAAGAGAACTTAAGTTTGAACACTAATAGAATAAATAGAGCATTCTCACTTCTAATACAAACATCTCTTCTCAATCTTTGTAAATCTCTCAACATATCTCTCTTTATTGCACTTTCAAGTATCTCTCTCTTTACCCCTCTCTATGCGGAAGGTTGGACATTTGTTTTTTGGAAATATTCCATTCTTTTTCAACTGCCTTTGTGGATGACTCTCATCGGCCTTTTCTTGTTGGCCACACAGTAGAAGAGTTGTCTTTTCATACCCCCAAACTTATGATTTTGATAATATTGCTATAATTACTTTACTTGTAGACCTTCTACCTCTCTTGCCTTTTATGCTCTTGTGAGTCTGTGAATTTGTGTAAACTTAGTTCTCTTGAAAGGTAAGGATATCAGTGTTTAACCTCAAATAGGGTAGGGAATATGAGGTTTATAAGAGATAAAAATATAAGGCCAAAATATATTTCAATAAAGCTCAAAGGGGCGACTAGAGAGAAAGAGAATAAACAGGTAAGTTTGAAAGGCTCAATCGGTCCAAAGAATGCCTTAATCATTCCCCCAGTAATATTATGTTTAGGATTTCACCTCGAGTGTAATCAAACAAGTTCTAGAGTAAGTTGAGACCATACAAATTCACAAAATTCACATAAAATTTCTCTAGGTGCTCAAAACAATTAATGATCATAAGAGGCATTTATTGAACATAGGAAATATCAAATTAAGTAAGATAAAAGTAAAGAATTCACAACTAGAGTTAAGCAATGAGAATTTTTCCTAAAAAATATAATCAATTTCAATTATATTCTTATCATAAGTTTTTATCATCATCATCATTATTATTATTATTATTTTAGAAAATAATATCCTTAAATATCACATTGTCTTCAAATGGGAAAAAGGAAGAAAAACTAAAGCAAAGAATGAGAGAAGGTAAGAGATGCTCCCCTTGATTGTTTCCAGTTCTGCCAATTAAATATTTTCCATGAAGGTTCAGCCGTGTACTCCTTAGAGATCTACTTGCGTCTTCATTCCTGCAAGATAAAAGAAAAGGAATAATATGAAGCAAAACTAAAACTTAATGAAATAAAAAAAAAAAAAAAACTTGGGTTGCCTCCCAAAAGTGCTTTATTTAAAGTCTATAGCTAGGACATTGTCGTCTCATCAGTTAGTACTGGCGAGATCGATGGAACACTTTTCCGAGTTTCTATCCATATAGGGTTTTAATCTCTATCCATTTACCTTAAATGTGCATTTTGTCTCGTGATGTACTTCAACTGCCCCATAGGAAAGATACGGTGTACCACAAACGGTCTCGACCACCGAGAGCGCAACTTTCCCGGGAAGAGTCGAAGTCTTGAGTTAAATAATAGAACTTTCTGCCCGACTTCGAATTCCCTTCTCAAAATATGCTTATCATGCCATCTTTTCATTTTCTCTTTGTAAATCCGAGCATTATCATAAGCATCATTACGAAACTCATCCATCTCGTTGATATGCAGTATTCTCTTCTCGCCAGTTGCTTGTAAATCAAAGTTCAGTGTTCTCGTCGCCCAATAGGCTCTGTGTTCTAGCTCCACGGGTAGATGGTAGGCTTTTCCAAAAACGAGCTGATAAGGTGACATCCCGATCGATGTTTTGAATGCTGTCTGAAAGGCCCATAACACATCATCTAACCTTCGCGCCCAATATGTCCGAGAGACACTCACGGTCTTCTCTAGTATGCGCTTCAGCTCTTGATTAGATGCCTCGACCTAGCCGAGCTTTGAGGATGGTATGGTGTCGCCACGTGATGGGTAACTCCATACTTAGTCAGTAACGCTTCAAATTGGCGATTGCAAAAATGCTTCCCGCCATCACTGATTATAGCCCTCGGAGTACCGAATCGGGAAAAGATATTCTTCCGCAGGAAATTCACTACGGCCCTCGCATCATTGGTTGGCAAGGCGACCACTTCCACCCATTTGGAGACATAATCTACAGCAACCAAAATAAATTTATTAGAATATGAGGATGGAAAAGGACCCATGAAATCTATACCCCAAACATCAAATAATTCAAAAGGACCCATGAAATCTATACCTCAAACATCAAATAATTCAATCACTAAAATATTGTTTAAAGGCATTTCATGTTTCCTAGAAATGCTGCCAACCCTTTGATAATGATCACATAAATTAACAAAATTAAAATAGTCGGCTAATAAAAGCCGCATTGTATAACTTTTGCTGCTGTTTTTCATCCACCAAAGTGGCGGCCTGCTTCCAATGAGTGGCAATGTCTAAGTATGCTCTCCATCTCTTCCTTGGGCACACATCTACTGATTATCTGGTTCGTACAATGCCGGTATAGAAAAGGTTCCTCTCAAAAATAATATTTCAAGTCAAAGAATAACTTCTTCTTTTGTTGATATGTCATCTCGGCCAGTAGAATTCTAGACACCAAATAATTTACCATATTGGCAAACCATGGAACAACTTGTATAGCCATTAATTGCTCATCCGGGAAGGTCTCATTAATTGGAAAATTCTCCTCGCCAGCCGCTTCTTTAAGCTCAAGGCGAGGTAAGTGGTCGGCCACTACATTCTCGGTACCTTTCTTATCTCTTATATCCAAATCGAACTCTTGTAGTAGCATAATCCATCTTAACAGTCTTGGTTTGGCATCCCTCTTCGACACCAAGTATTTAAGAGCTGAGTGATCGGTGAAGACAACTACCTTCGAACCTATCAAATAAGAATGAAATTTGTCAAGGGCAAACACAACTGCTAACATTTCTTTTCAGTAGTAGCATAATTAAGTTGAGCACTTGTTAAGGTTCGACTTGCATAATAAATAACATGAAAAATTTTATCTTTTCTCTACCCCAAAATAGCCCCATAATCACTAGCATCACACATTAATTCAAAAGGTAAATTCCAATCTGGTAATACAATGATAGGTGCTAAAATTAATTTTTTTTCAATGTTTCAAAAGCATGCAAGCATTCATCAGAAAATTCAAATCGAGTATCTTTAATCAACAGAGTGTAGCGAGGTTTAGTAATTTGGAAAAAATCATTTATAAACCGACAATAGAACCCGTCATGACCCAAGAAGCTCCTCACGCCCTTCACATTGGTCGGTGGTGGGAGTTTGTCAATAACTTCTATATTTGCTCAGTCGACCTCAATTCCCTTTAAGGAAATGCCGTGGCCGAGCACTATTTCCTCCTTGACCATGAAGTGGCAGTTTTCCAATTTAAAACAAGATTTGTATCCTTGCATCTCTGCAAAAGCAAAGATAAATTAGATAAACAGTTATCAAAAGAGTGACCAAAAACCAAGAAGTTATCCATGAAGACTTCTAAAAATTTTTTCACGATGTCTGAGAAGATGGACATCATGCATCTTTGAAAAGTGGTTGGCGCATTGCAAAGACCAAAAGCATGCGCCTATATGCAAAAGTGCCATAAGGACAAGTGAAAGTGGTCTTCTCTTGATGCTCGAGTGCAATGACTATTTTGATTGTAACCGTAATATCCATTTAGAAAACAGTAGTAAGCGTGGCCAGCAAGTCTTTCTAGCATTTGATCAATAAACGAAAAGGAAAATTTTTGCATATTTAGGCATTTTCTCTAAAACTTCAATAGGAGGAATATTAATATGCAGTTGTTTAAATATACTCAAAAATTTAGATAACTGATTATCAATCTTATTTTTTCTTAATCTCTATGGAAAAGGAGTTGATGGATCATAAATTGAAAGAGAATAAGTTTCAGAAATAAACTCCCTGGTCGGTCATATCTCGATCAGTTTCTTTCACCTCTTACTCGGTTTCCTTCTTCTCGGACTCCACATTTTCAGCAGCTTCTGCATCTCGCTCGGTATTTATTGACTGGTCATACATCCACCCACTTCTCATCGCTATGGCGTTGACATGTTCCTTCGGATTGGTCACAATATTGCTCGGTAAAGTCCATGTTGTCCTCTCGGTAAGCATGTTTGAGAGTTGACCGATTTGTGCCTCAAGATTGCAGATTGAGGCCGAGTTGTTTTGGATCACCATATCAGCCTTTTGCATTACCATATCAGTCTTTTGCATTGCCATGTAAGTCTTTTGCATGTACTGTATAAACATATCCTCAAGTGTCGGCTTCTTCTCTTGTTGTGGAAACTGTTGTGGTGGTCTAGTCGGCACTTGGTTATTGCTCCATGAAAAATTAGGGTGATTTCTCCATCCGGGATTGAACGTGTTTGAATAATTTGAATAAGAATTATTTTGACGTTGGGAATTGGATATGTAATGGGCTTTCATGACTCGGTTTGATAAAAGGATTCCACACTTGGCAATCTACACTTGAATGATTTCTTGCACAATGATCACAAACAACATTAGTTTAAATAGCATTAACGTTCATTTTACCTATTTGTTTGGATATATTTGCCAACTGAGTCGCAATTGCGGACATAGAGTCATGCTCAATGACGCTGGCCGCCTTCTTTGGTATTGCTCTCTCTGCGGCCCATTGATAGTTGTTAGACGCCAACTCTTCTAGAAGTTCATATGCGGCTTTAGGGGTCTTACACATTAATGCTCCTCCTGCGGCTGCATCAACCATAGATAGATTTATGGATCCCAAACCATTGTAAAACGTCAGTACTTGGAGCCAGGTTGGGAGGTCATGATGTAGACACTTGCGCAATACATCCTTGTATCTCTCCCATGCCTCATATAATGGTTCACCCTCAAATTGGGTGAAGGTAGTGACATTATTCCTTAACTTCGCTGTCTTGGCCGTAGGGAAATATTTCGCTAAAACTTTTGTGGCAACTACTCCCAAGTGGTGATGATGCCAGGCGGAAAAGAATTAAACCAAGCTTTTGGTTTTTCCCTAAGTGAAAAAGAAAAAGTCTCAATCGAATTACATCATCTGTCACTTCGTTGTGTTTAAAAGTATTACAAACTTCTAGGAAATTTACAATATAGACGTTAGGAATCTCTTGTGACAGCCCCCCAAACTGGACGGTTTGTTGGATCATTTGAAGATCTCGAAGTTATTGGCTTGTATAGCTGGCCGCCTTATTCTAGACATCGCCCCATTGACCGAAGGCATTGCATAGTCTCTTAACGCCTTGTGCTCCTGATTGGCCATATTAACTTTAGATACGGTGACCTCTTTCTTTTTCTCTTTATTGATTCAACGTAAGGTTCTTTCAATCTCAGGATCGAAAAGTGTATGCTCTAATGATTTAGATCGAGGTATGCACTTCTAATTCCTGAAAAGAAAAACCAAAATGTGATCTAATTTAAACCAATTTTTTTAAAATAAATAAAATAAAATAAAATCTAAAATAGTAAAAATCTAGCTGGTATCAATATTAATAACAAAAAACTATTCCCCGACAACGGTGCAAAAAACTTGTTCGCGTAAAAATATATCTGCAAGTGCACAGAATCATAACAAGTAGTAAATTGTTTTAAAGAAAACGGTTATTGAACCCACAGGAAATAATTATGCTATTGAGTATTGAAATTGACTAAATTAATTACTATTTGGAAAAACGAAATTTGAAGAATGGTTTAACTAAATTCAATTGAAAAAAAGAACATTCAAATTAAGATTTTAAAAATAATAAGAATAGATTTAGAGCATTTGACTTCACCTAGAAAATCCCACACAATTTATTATTCCTTATTATAGAATCTCAATTATCCCAAGTTGATGATACAAATCCCTTAACTATTCAATATTTTCTTTCGAACAATACCAAAAATATCTCCAACTAATAACTCTATATCTCTATGTGAATTTAACTAATTCAAGACTCATTAAGTTCTTTAGATTTTCTTGAAAATCACACTAGTCGCGGTAAAGCATCTCTACTTTCGTTCAACTAATGGTGTTTAATCACAAATCACCTCTCGGTCTCATTGCAATCCGAAAGATCGAACAATAGTTAGGTAGAAAATTGTAAGCATTAAGAACAAGGAATAACACTCAATCATGAAAATATTAAAAATAAAATAAATTGGAATATAAATTGTGTGTTCAATGCTAGACTACATCAAAACTCTAGAAAATAGAATTAGTTCATAATGGAATTGAAAAGAAAAAGAATAAAACTGGTGTTCTTCATTGAAGTCGGTTGATGAAACATGCCGCTCTCACCCCTGCCCTCCAATTCCGCCTTCTCGAAAGAATACTTCAAGAATAAATTCTGGAACTCTAAACTCAGATTCAGACTCTAAAACATAAAAGCTCTTGACTCTGATTCAAAACTCTCCCTATTTAATCCTGTCTTCATCCCACAAGACGGGATTAAATAGATGTCGAAATTCAAATTTGGAAAGAAGATAACTGTAGCTAAAATCTCGCCTAAAGATTTGGAAAATTGTTTCTAAAGAGAAATGTTAACATAAAAGGTATTATCCCGAGAGTATTTGGTCGCCATCAGATTGATTGCGAAAATTAGATTTGGTGGTCAGCAGCAGTTTGATCCTGGTCGGGAGGAATTATCCCACCGAGTTGATGCCGTGTGCACTGAATATAACTGGCGTGGAGGTCACAAAGACCACACGGCCCTCTCCTCCCCTACCGAGTGGAAAGACTCTCGACTGGAAAGAAAGACCCCTCTCGCCTTTTCTAGTTGTTTGTGGCGCTCCCATCCCCTACTTGGGATTGGACAGTGACTGAAACGTCAGGACATGCAACACAAGGTTACATACCCCTCGCACATGACATATAAGATGCAATGCACCTATGTATACTAGCAGTATGCAATAAATTGCCACAGAAAAATAGTAAAGGTTGGATAAACTAAGCAACGCGATAAGCAATTGCAAAGGACATAGCATCATACTAATATCATCTCCCAACATTGCCCAAAACATAAACATGTATCATAAAGATATAACATCCCAAAACCATGGAGTATAGCTTAAAACTCCCAAAACACAGGACCTCCTCAAAACATAGTTCCACAAAAGTTGAGGTCTAAAACCATAAGTACTATTTCCTTTTTTTTTTTCCCACAAAATAACTTAAGTTCCCATACTCTTCAAGAGGGTTCGGGCTTCACACGCTGTTCCGACGTCTTATCTTTGTCCCGGTTGTTACGCCGCTTGAATTCTGCAATGAACTCAAGTATACCAGTGATCTCCCAGTCGATGGCCTCGAGTCGCTCCAGGATCGAGGCTCAGGACGACTTACAGCCATCCTAGGCACAATCCTCTCTGGAGGTGCCGTTCTCTTCCTCTTGGTCATGGTCGTCGTTTACTACACCTGTCACAACTTTTACAATTCCGGTTGGGGAATGGTAGTGAAAACTACCACAATGCGATTTTAAGAAATCTCAGCAAGTAATCATACAACATACCACAGTTAACGCAAGCATACAAGAGGTATATCATGAAATGCGTGCATGGACATATTACTTGACTTATGCCTTTGACCAGAACTTGATTTGTGCACTTGACCATTTTCAAAAGACTTGTAACAGAGACTTTAGCTTTTTCAGAAAAACTTCTTAACTTTTCTTAGTCACGTGATCTTAATCAGAACTTGACTTATCAGAACATATCACAAGATTTGCATCAAGTGATCCTTAGCACATAAGCTCTTATTCTTGTTCAGAGGGTGGACACAACATGGTTCCCCTTAGCACCCTAGTTACCGCACCATCAACGGTCCATACACCGTGATGAATACGTCATAAACAGATATTCATATTAACTCGACCTTATTTTGTCTGGTTACATGCCTTATGCACCCACTAGCGTTAGGCACTAACTCGCTCCGGCATTCTTTGAAAAGAATCCTTTCGAGCCTTGTCGACGATACTTTGTTGACCCAGGGGTTACCACTCTATTCTTAAGTACTTTAGAGTGGACAGAGGAGTTCCACTAGGACATTCCCCCACCCTAGTACTTGGGGTCGTGATAAAACTTTTAAACCCTTGTCTTCGAAAACACTTTCTTTGAAAACATTTTCCCCCAAATGCATGTGACATGAGACTTATATCATGTGATGGGAACCAAGATGGACCTAGTCTTAAAGATCATTTGCAACTTCCAGATGGGCCAAGAAGATCAAGGAGACAATGCAAGGATTGATGCAATCTACTTGGGGCAAGTTTAGCAAGAGCCCAACATTCAAGATGGGGCTTGAAGGAGGAAGATCCAGTTTTAATTCATTTGATTAGCTACGGAAGAGGGCAACGACAAGACTTAAAGGCTTTGAGCTCTTGAAGGGTTTCAACTTATTTAATTCATTTAAAGAACTTATGTTATTAGTTTAGAATAATTGAGTTTATTATGGGAAGTATTGAAGGGGGCCTATGCAAGGGCATGTTGGGAAAGTTATTATTTTATTGAACTAGGGTTAGGGTTACTGTAGCCGAGAGTTACTGTAGCGCGGCACTGTAGCCGCGACACTGTTCATCCAGGGGCACTTTTGGAAGGTGGGGGTTTATTTTGGCTAGGGTTTCATTAGGTTTTGCTTTAAATACTATATGTAGCCTCATTCTAATCAATTAATGAAGTTTATGAAATTTGATGAATTTATTCATTTTGAGTTGAGTTTTACTCCTCTTGTTCTTAATTGAACTTTTGAACTTATCAAAGGTAAATCACAACCTTTGTGGCGTTCCTCCTTTGTAATCTGGGTTCTTGAGACGGGTTCTTCAATGGGTCTAGATTTTAATATAATCTAGGTTCTTGAAACGAGTTCTCATCGGGTCTAGGTTCTCCATCCATTGACTTGATTTTGGCTTTCTTGGGGAGTTTTCAAATTGATTGTGGGTTCAAGGGAATTCATTCCCATGGGTTCATATCATCATGCGTACTTACACTTGACATATGACATATGAAATGTCGTGCACAAAATAACCAAGCATAACATGTTCATTTTATAGCATGATAACATAAACCATATGAGATATCAAGACACATACATATGGAATCATGAGAACTTTCTTAGGCTGAAACATATAGGCACAAAAACATGAAGAATCATCACTTAAACATATTCCAAACTTCAAGCATATAATATAGAAATCAAGGCATAGTGAAACAAAACATGAAATCATAGGTTTTGACTGAGGTCCGAAACTTCCAAGGCATATTCAAACCGAAATACCATGTTGCATAAATCATCAACCTTAATCAAGTGAAAACCGAAACTCATAGGTGTATTTCATAGCATTTTCATCACAAATATGAAGTATATAATCCCTTCCATAGATTGGCTCAAGATCATATTAGCATATTCAAGCAAACAATCAAGAGATAGCAAACAAAGCAAACACAACAATGAAAGGATTTACACAATCATATACAAATATTAACCAAGAGTAAGTTGAGTGTATACTTACAAAAATCCGCATAAAGAAATGCTAGCAAGCTGAAAATCTGAACATACTACATTAGAAAGAGTAACTACAAACCCTATTTCATGTTCTTGTGTGTGTGTGCATTTCTATGGCATCACTTGATCTTAAACCACTCGACTTCTAGGGTTTTTGAGTTAAAACTCCTTTATTCCATTCATGTAGTAAAACACAATGTAAAGTAAAGCAAAAATACTTGTGGTGGTCAAAAACATGGAGGATGAATGCCCCCTACTAATCGGCTTCAAGGGATTTCTTAAAAACCCCAAGTCATTCATCCTCCTTTATTCCATTCATGTAGTAAAACAAAACGTAAAGTAAAACAAAAATACATGTGGTGGTCGAAAACATGGAGGATGAACTTCCCTACTAATTAGCTTCAAGGGATTTCTTAAAAACCCTAAGTCATTTTCCAAGAAATCAGTAGAAAGTGTGTGTGATCTATCATTCTCGGCGTCCTATGAGATTTGAATCTCATTTTCGGGTTGAGAAAGTGACATGTGTGTGCAAAAACTAAGTGAAAACCGATCCTTACCTTGTCTATGCTTGATGGTGCCGACATCCTCTTTCTTGAAAGGATCAATCATCCTTGTTTGGTTGGAAAGAAAATACAAGAAACTGAGAGAACCTTCAGGTGAACATGTGAGAATTGTGTGGAGAGAGTGAAAGTTCATAAAACTTTTGAAAAATGGCAAGGGAAAAGCCCATAGGCGTGTACCCCTTCCTTTTTATAGTAGACTCTTAACTTCCCTCCTTGGTTGCTCCCAAAATCCTTGCATGGATGACAAGTGGCATATGTTTCTTCTTCCCCTTTCTCTTTTGCCGAGAATGACTATTAGAATTCCCCACTTGGATTGCATTGGGAAGGGACATCTTGGGGGTGGCGTGTAGGGTTTCTCCTTCCTTGGCCGAAATCCCCTTCTTTCCCCTTTATGCCCTTCTTTTCTTAAAGCAAGTGAATATCTCTCCAAGGGTAACTTCGTAAAACATCTCATGCCTCTTCCTTTTCCCAACAAGTAACCTTTGGCATGGATGACAAGTGGCATTGGGCATGTGCCATGGCCCTAGCCATTTACTCCTCTTCCTTTTCCCAAGTTGATGCTTCATCTTCCTAATGCTCCTTCCCTAGGTGACTTCTCATGTGCCATTGGTCTAAAAATAATCTAGGTGACAAGTGACAAGTGAATGGGGTACTTGGGAGTGTGTTAGCCGAAACCCTAAGGGTATATTTGTCCTTGATACAAAAGTCTCTTCATCTATTCTTCTAGAAGCTTAGTCCATGCTTGACACTTGACAAAAACTGACCAAAGTCGAAATCCTTTGTGCCTCCCTTCGGTTTCCCATGCAGATTTTCTAGAAAAGCTCTATTTCTCTTCCCTATGCTTCCCTTCCCAAGAAATCTACCTTGGAACTTGAATTTTGGGCAAGACAAGGGTCTAGGAGTGTCAGAAGATGGGCTAGCCAAAAATCCCTTAGTCTCTTCCTAGGTTCCTTTTGTCACTTGATTCATCTAGAAGGATTCTAGCAAGTTGACAAGTGGCAATTCCTCTAGGGTAGGCATGCAAGCCACTTCTTGGTGCTTTCCCACACTTCTCTCTCTCTCCCTTATCCCACTATCAAGTCTAGATTCAAAGTGTAGCACTTACATGACACATGGCACTAGTGACTAAGGTTTGGTTCATGGGCCTAAAGCCATTGGGCCTGGGTTTCTAAATAGGGTAAAAAATTACAAGGTAATCTAAGGACACTCCCTTATTGGGCTCAAGTCACTAATTCAAAGAGTTTAAGGCCTTCCAAAGTAACTGAGGCTCCTAAAATGCCATGGCAACCAAGAATGAATTCTATGGGCCATGTCTAGACAAACTCGGTTCATCACATTGTTGCCCACGATATAGTTTAGGTTGGTCTCTTAAGTTGGTTTTAGACTAGTCACCCAATCTAACCACCTAGAGCCTTGTCGCCAAATCTTCGCGCCTTCTGGTCGTGAGTTTCCTTGCCTACCGAGAGGTAAGTCTTCTCGCCTTTGGGCAAGAGAAATCTCTTTACTGGCCACGGGACAAAGCTCCTCACCCAAATCTCATCGGTTCTCTTCAGATCTCGCTGCCTCTCATCGGTCTAGATCCGTAGTCTCTTCTTTTGTACTAAAATGCTCTCCTTTTGCACTAAATCTTCTCATTCCTTCAAATCAAGAAAATAAATAAAAATATATAGAAATAAAATCAATAGTATTGAAGGGAAAATGACACTTTTCATAAATAAAAGAGTGAATAAAAATCACATAAAAATAACACGTATCAAGAATATAGACTCAACTTCATTGCTTAAGCTTATAAGCGTGATGTTTTGAGGATGAAGGCCATGGCTCTAGTGTCTCTATGAGCTAGGGTTTTGTTGTAGGTAAGTTTCGGACTCAAGGAAGAGAGGTCCAAACACTTGAGGATTTTTCTTGGAAATATGTTGCACGGATTAGGGTTTAGAATAAAAATGGATTCTTATGATTTTGTTATTATATTTTTCAGCTCGCTTATTTTTAGACTTTGGATTTTGTAAGTAAATTTCTAACTTGTACTTGGATATTTTATATATATTTCATGTGAACTTGTTGGCTGTTCGGTTTTATGTGGATGTTTGTTATAATGATGTTTTCTTCCATGTGATATAATCTCTTCTTTATGACTATCCAATGTATGGTTAGAATGGCTTATGTAATTAGTTCATATAATAAAAATAATAAAAATGGAATAAGAAGCCATCTTAAGGTTCGGATTGTTTAATGTTTGACATGCATATGAATATTTGTTACATGACCAAATCTTTTATAGGATTAAGTTCATGAAAATACATGTCTTTTATAAGTATGAGATCACTAGCATGTTTCGGCCACACATGAATGTTTATTGATAAAATTTTATTCAACACATTAGAAGATTCTAAGTTCATAAAAAGATGATGGAATGCATGTTTTCAAACTTAAAGGTCTCGACTATGACCATGGATGAGGTATGATCATTTTGTGATTGAAGTTTTGATGAGTTAAGATCGATTCTTGGATGTACTAGGGTTTATACGTTTCGGCCACTACATGTAAAGTATTGAATGTTGGTTTCGTGTTTGATATTCAATGCCTTAGAATCTTTATAAAGGAACATGGTCGCATGATCTAATATTTTCAAGCCGTAACGCGAAATGTACATGGATTTGCATGTTTATATGTCATATGGCAATGATGAAACATTCGGCATTTGCATGGGTCTCATGAAAGTTCTAAGTTTCATAGTTTATATGTCACATGCATTGGGATTGTGAAAATCTTTTGAAAAGTAAAAAAGAGTCTTTTTAAAGTTTTGTCACGACCCCAAAGGCTAGGACGAGAAAATGTCCCAGTGGAACTCTCATGTCCACTCGGGAGTGTTTAAAATGAAGTGGTAACCCTTGGGTCGATGAAGTACAGTTGACGGACCTCGAATGGGTCCTAAAGAAAATGATACCGAAGCGGGATTGCACCTAAAGTTAATGGGTGCCCTACAGTGAGGGCGAAAAGAGAACTGCTGTAATATGAAAGATTAAAAGTAAGATGTAGTCACCTAGGTCAAAGGCCAATGGTTTGCCCAATGGTTGATGCAGTAACTAGTGGGGAACACATGGTGCATAGGGGAGCCGTGAGGTATCCATTTATATGTTAAAAGTCAAGAAAGGCCTCGAAATCAAAGTTATGCTTTGGCGCCCCCAGCCCCCGCTTGGGATTGGATGGTGACTGAAACACCGGGACATGCAACACACGGCTACATACACCTCGTACATGACAGATATTATGTTATGCACCTAAGTACACTAGCAGTATGCAATAACATAGCAGCAAAAACATAGTAAAGGTCGAATAATCTAAGCAATGCGATAAGCAATTGCAAAACACATGACACCGTACTAACATCATATCCCAACATTGTCCAAAACATAAACATGTACCATAAAGATATAACATCCCAAAAGCATAGAGTATAGTTTAAATCTCCTAAAACACGGGACTTCCTCAAAATATAGTTCCACAAAAGCTAAGATCTAAACCATAAGTCCTTTTTTTTTTTCCACAAAACAACTTAAGTTCCCATTTTCTGCAAGAGGGTTCAGGCTTCACACACTTTTCCAAGGTCCTATCTTGATCCCGATTGTTACGCTATCTGAATTCCGCAATGAATTCAATGATACTTTTGTAAAACATCTCACGCCTCTTCCTTTTCACAACAAACAACCTTTGGCATGGATGACAAGTGGCATGGGTGTGTGCCTTGCCCTAGCCGTCCACTCTCTCTTCCACTTCCCAAGTTGATGCTTCATCTTCTATTGCTCATTCCCAAGATGACTCCTCATGTGCCATTAGTTTAAAAATAACCTAAGTGACATGTGACAATTGAAGAAGTGCATTGGAAATGTGGTAGCTGAAATCCTAGGGGCATATTTGTCCTTTGATAAAAGAGTTTGTTCATCTAATCTTCTAGAAACTTAGCGCATGCTTGACATTTGGCAAGTTTTGACAAAAACCTGAAATATATCTTTCCAAGTTCCCTAAGCCTCTCTTTCCTAGAAATATATCTTCGAACTCGAAATAAGGCCAAAACAAGGTTCTAGGTGTGTGGGAAAATGGGTTGGCCGAAAATCTTTTAATCTTCCTAGGTTCCTTTTGTCCCTTGATTCTTCTAAAAGGTTTCTAGCATGTTTACAAGTGGCAAATCCTCTAGGGTAGGCGTGCAAGCCACCTTTAGGTGTTTCCCTACACTTCTCTCTTCCCCTTAGCCCACTACCAAGACCAGATTCATAGTGCAACACATGCATAACACATGACACTAGTGACTAAGGTTTGGGCCATGGACCTAAAGCTATTGGGCCTGGGTTTCTAAATAGGGCCGAAAATTACAAGGCAATCTAGGGTCACTCCCCTTTTGGGCTCAAATCACTAAATCAAAGACTCTAAGGTCTTCTAAAGTAACTAAGGCTCTTAAAATGTCATGGCAACCAAGAATGAATTCTATGGGCCATGTTTAGACAAACTCGGGTCATCACATCCTCCCTTCCTTAGAAAAGGATTTTGTCCTCAGAATCGGCACCGCAACCATCAATCAAAACATTCGTAAGAAGAAATACTGGGCTACTACCTCTTCCATAAGCGGCCATAGACTTCTCAGACGATGTTGAGGATGAGGGTACTTCATCTGCCTCTTCTATCACTGAATCCTGTGAAAAGTAGAACATTGCTTCCAAGTCATAATCAAAATACATATTGACTCGCAGCTCATTCAACCTATGCTCTATCTCGAGCTCTGTGTCCTCCCTCGATTGGTTAACCTTCTTCATGGAAGTGAATATGATCCACAGACATGTTGATATGAACCCGTGGGAATGAATTCCCTTGAACCCACAGTCAATTTGAAAACTCACCAAGAAAGCCAAAATCAAGTCAGTGAATGGAGAACCTAGACCCGATGAGAACTCGTTTCAAGAACCTAGATTATATTAAAATCTAGACCCGTTGAAGAACCCGTCTCAAGAACCCAAATTACAAAGGAGGAATGCCACAAAGGTTGTGATTTACCTTTGATAAGTTCAAAAGTTCAATTAAGAACAAGAGGAGTAAAACTCAACTCAATGAATAAATTCATCAAATTTCATAAACTTCATAAAAACTTATTAGAATGAGGCTACATAGAGTATTTAAAGCAAAACCTAATTAAACCCTAGCCAAAATAAACCCCCATCTTCCAAAAGTGCCCCTGGATGAACAGTGCCGCGCTACAGTGCCGCGCTACAGTAACTCGGCTACAGTAACCCTAACCCTAGTTCAATAAAATAATAACTTTCCCAACATGCCCTTGCATAGGCCCCCTTAAGTGCTTCCCATAATAAACTCAATTATTCTAAACTAATAACATAAGTTCTTTAAATGAATTAAAGAAGTTGAAACCCTTCAAGAGCTCAAAGCCTTTAAGTCTTGTCGTTGCCTTCTTCTGTAGCTAATCAAATGAATTAAAACTGGATCTTCATCCTTCAAGCCCCATCTTGAATGTTGGGCTCTTGCTAAACTTGTCCCAAGTGAATTGCATCAATCCTTGCATTGTCTCCTTGATATTCTTGGCCCATCTGGATGTTGCAAATGATCTTTAAGACTAGACCCATCTTGGTTCCCATCACATGTGGTCTCACAAGGTACAAACCTACTTGCACGTTCTTCCGCTGCGCTACTCGATTCTGCTTCTGGATCGAAATTGCACAGATTTCTTCTTTCTACTTCCTTCGAGCTACACCACGATTGCCGCTCCTCATGTGGTAATGCTCGTCGAAAATGAAGCCTTCCTTGAGAATCCGCATCCATCACATGAGTGCGATGATGCTCAAACATCTTCATCTGTCTTGATTGTTCCACTATCACCTGTTGCTTTCTTCTGAGGTGATCTCTGATACAACATTCTCTTCGATCTCTCAATTGTGCCACTGAAGAAACAGACATATGTGGGGTCCTTCTAGATCGTGCCATCCCCTATTCCAAGGGTTTGGTAGGTGTACACAAGGTTACCACACTTAAACTAACAAACAGGAAACATACTGATTTCACATAAAACAAAACATTCACGCATACATATATGTATATATATATATATATATCAAACAATTCATGCATACATTAAGAGTTATAAGATACAAACAAATGAGGGTATTCACTTCTTATTGTATCCTCCGGTTCCCAAGTTGCATCTTCAAATTTTGGGTTATTCCAGAGTACTTTCACTAGAGATATCTTCTGATTCCTCAACTCTTGTTCCTTGCGGTCCACAATCTGCACTGGCCATTCTTTATAAGACAAGTTGGCTTGAAGCCGAATCTCACCGGGCTCCATTACCACTGGCGGTCTTTCTCCAAAGCACTTCTTCAAGGTTGACATATGAACACATTATGTATTCCTTGCATCTCTCCTGGCAAATCCAATGTACGATACTGGTCTGACTCTTTCGATTACCTCATAGGGTCCTACGTATTGGGGACTCAACTTTCCCTTTTTACCTAAACGTACAACTCCTTTCATGGGTGATACTTTGAGGTATACCCAATCTCCTACTACAAACTCCAGACTCCATCGTCGGTTATCGGCATAGCTCTTCTGCCTGTTCTGGGCTGCTTTCATTCTTTCTTGAATCATGGTTACTTGTTTATGAACTTCTTGTAAATACTCAGGTCCTAGCATTTTCCTTTCTCCCACTTTATCCCAATACAACGAGGATCTGCATTTTCTTCCATATAGAGGCTCGTAGGGTGCCATCTGAATGGTAGTCGGAAAACTATTATTGTAAGCAAATTCCACCAAAGGTATGTGACTTTCCCAATCACCACTTAGCTCCATAACGCATGCTCGCAGCATGTCTTCCAAAGTCTGGATTGTACGTTCCGTTTGTCCATCCGTCTAAGGGTGATATGCGTTGCTAAAATTCAGACGAGTGCCTAACATCTTTTGCAAGCTCTACCAAAATTGTGAAGTAAAACAGGTATCTTGGTTCGATACTATGGTTTTAGGGTACTCCATGCAATCGAAGGATTTCCTTAACATAAACTCAAGAGAGTTTTTCCATAGAACCTGTGTTTGCTATGGGTAGAAAATGTGCGCTCTTTCCTAACGACGTCCTTGGCAGACCTATTACAAAGTCCACAGATACATCTCCCATTTCCACTCTGGGATAGGCAATGACTGTAGGTCACCTACCGGTCTCTAACATTCAGCTTTTACCAATTGGCAAATGGAGCATTTTGCCACAAACTCTGCCACTTCCTTCTTGATTCCGTCCCACCAGAACTGACCTTTCAAATCTTGGTACATATTTGTACTGCCAGGGTGTACTGTGTAAGGGGTGCAATGAGCCTCCCTTAGTATCTTTTCCTTCAGCTCAGCAATATTAGGAATCACTTTTCTCACATTATAAAAGAGCATCTCATTCCTTCCAATAGAGAAATGTTGTGGTCCTTCTGATTTCAGAATCTTCTGTCAAAGCTTCTCCAATTTCTCATCCTTACACTGACCTTCCAGGATTTCTTCTTCAATCATGGATATAAACTCTTGTACTACTGCTGCAAACATGGCATCTCGTGGTGGATCTCCAATCATTAGATTCCTCAATCTTGCTAAGACAAATGGCAAGTCTATCTGAGCTTTGCAACTAAGTGTGTCAGCTACAATGTTAGCCTTGCCAAGGTGATCTCTGATCTCACATTGATAATCTCTAATGGTTTCCACGCATCTCTGTTGCCTTATATTCAGATTTTCTGACTGAACAGGTACTTGAGACTTTTGTGATCCATGTACACTTCGCATTTCTCTCCGTACAAATAGTGCCTCCAAATCTTTAGTGCAAAAACTACCGCTGCCAACTCCAAGTCGTGGGTTGGATAATTTCGTTCATGATCCTTGAGCTATCGCGAAGCATAAGAGACGACTCTTCATCTTGCATTAGAACGCATCCCAAACCCATCTTAAAGGCGTCACTGTAGACCACTTAGGCCTTGTGAGGTTCTGGTAGTGCTAATACATGGGCCGAAGTCAACCTCTTCTTCAACTCCTGAAAACTCTTCTCACACTGCTAATAACGGCATTCTTCCTTGTCAGTGCCATTAAAGGGTTAGAAAGTCTAGAAAACCCTTCTACAAACCTTTGGTAGTATCTTGCTAAACCGAGGAAACTACGTACTTCATGAGCATTAGTTGACCTTTGCCACTCTGTTACATCATTAATCTTAGCAGGATCCAATACCACTCCTTTACTGGAAATGACATGTCCTAAAAATTTCACTTTGTGGAGCCAAAACTCACACTTACTAAGTTTGGCATAGAACTGAGTTCCTATAATATCTCCAATACAATCCTCAAGTGCCTCTTATGCTCTTCCTCATCATGGGAGTAGATCAATATGTCATCTAAGAACACTACAACAAAACTATCCAAGTATTGCCGGAAGATTCGATTCATTAGTTCCATAAATGTTGCAGGGGCATTTGTCAATAAAAAATGCATGACTAAGAACTCAAAGTGTCCATGGCGAGTTCGAAAAGCAGTCTTAGAGACGTCTTGCTCCCTGATTCTAAGTTGATGATATCTGGTTCTTAGATCAATCTTTGAGAAAATCGTAGCTCCTTGTAATTGATCTAACAGATCGTCTATCCTTGGCAAGGGATATTTATTCTTGACAGTCACCTTGTTCAATTCCCTATAATCGATACACATTTGAAGAGTCTCATCCTTTTTCTTGACAAACAAGACTGGTGCTCCCCACGGCGATGAGCTAGGTCGGATAAAACCCTTCGCTAGAAACTCTTCAATATGCACCTTAAGCTCTTTCAACTATGTTTGGGACATTCAATAGCCTTATGCACTTGGACTGTGGCCGGTTGAAGCTCAATTACAAATTTCGTCTCTCATTCTGGGGGTAATCCAGGTAGTTCATCAGCGAAGACTCTAGAAAAGTCCTCAATCACAGGAATTCCTTGGATTTCTTAAGGTCCTACAGCTACATCCATCATCATTACTAGATAAACGATGTCCCCGTTCATCAAACTGTTCTTGACTTGTTTAGCCGTCACCATAGACAGATCAAGTCAAACAGTCTCACCCATATAACAGATCCTTTCTCGTGCAAGTAGATCGAATACCACTTCCCGCCTTCGACAGTCTATCTTGGCATAATATGCCTAGACAACCAGTCCATACCTAGGGATAAGGTCAAATTCTATAAAATGGAAGACAATCAAATCCGCAGTCAAAACCAAGTCTGAGATTTCCAACGAGCAATTCTTAACTACACTTGTACAACCGATTACTTTCCCGTCTGGAATAGCTACTAAAACTTTTTGAGACATTAGCTTAGCCTTGAGCTCACATTGTTGTATGCATCTACTAAAGACAAAAGACCTTGATGCTCCGGAATCAAACAAAGCACACACCACGTACTGCTTCAATCTAACTTTAACTAAAGAGGTAACTATAGTTACTCAAAATTCCCAAACACAATCTATTTATGAATTAAGGCAAAGTTGGAAATGTTACCAGTAATCACTCCCTCATCTGCCGTCTCATCAACTTCTAGGTCTACCTCTTCTAGCGTAATAGCATAAACTTTGGCTTTTGTTGCAGTCTTGGGTTTAGCGCTTGGCGTTGATGCTCCTCCAGGCATAATCTGCGGACAATCCCAGATCATATGGCCGGTTTGACCACATCTGAAACATGCTCCCGTGGCCCTACGACACTCTCCACTATGCCTCTTCCAGCATTGGCGACAAGGTGGTGGGGTGACGGGTGCTGTGTTCCTGGCTACCACGCCCTTTCCTTTGCTCGGAGTTACAGGGGCCTTTCGTTTCCCCGTACTACCTGCTGACGAGTAAGGAAATCCTGTTTTCCTATCCTCTTGAGCCTGTGCAATTAGTCTTCGTTGCTTTGCCTCTGCTATCGAAGCTACATTGATGAATTCTTGGAAATTTTCTATTTGTTGGCATGCTACTTGGTTTCAGATACGAGGTAGCAAACTGTCTTGGAACTTCCTTGCTTGCATCCTCTTGATACTGATCAAATGAGGTGTGAACCTCCCCATCTCCATAAAACGAGTAGCGTACTGAACGACCATCATATTTCATTGGGTCAAGCTTGCAAACTCCAAAGTTTTTTGCTGCTAAGCCGTTTCTGGAAAGAAACGATTATCAAACTCTGTCTTAAATCAATCCCAAGTGAGTGCAGTCAGATTTCCCAATTCTTGGGCCAAAAGTTGCTGCTTAGTGTGCCCACCAGATTCCAGCTTCTCCTTGAAGCATGTGACCTGCGTACTGGACCTTCTACTCTTCTGAGCATCTGCAAACTTCGAAAGTTCTTTCTAGATCCATAAGCCAGTTGTTAGCCTTTAAAGGTCCTTTCATTCCAACGAAATTCGGGTATCTATACACCATGAACTTCTCGTAAGTACATCCTTGTTCTCCCCTCTGGGCGGTACCTGTCTAGCGTTTTATCCTTGTTCCATCTGAGTGTGTACCACCTCAGTCATCTAGCGAATGGCTTCTGCTATAGCTTGTCCCCCTTCCAGTGGAGGATTCCCAGTCTCCTAATCCCCACCTCTTGGAGATGTGTTATTGCGCTAGTTTCGAACCATGATTTCCTTCTCCTGAAAATGCACAAAACCAACGTGGGTTAGTCCCTTCCTTAGAGAAGGATAACCTTTCCTCTCTAGAACTCGCGATCTTACGGGCATATCTTCTTCTTCCTCTAGATTCAAGCCTATAGCTATAAGATCCAAGCCTACAACAACAGATCTCAAACATAGTTAAATGTACCATGCATTCTTAGGACAATGTGTTGGTTTATCCAGAGATGTAATTGCTTTGATACCATGCTCTATGGTGCCCTAGCCCCGATTGGGATTGGACGGTGATTGAAACATCAGGACATGTAACACACTAATACATACCCCTCGTATATGATAGATATTATGTTATGCACCTAAGTAAACTAGCAGTATGCAATAACATAGTAGCGGAAAAATAGTAAAGGTCGGATAATCTAAGCAATGCGATAAGCAATTGCAAAGCGCATGGCACCGTACTAACATCCTATCCCAACATTGTCCAAAACATAAACATGTATCATAAAGATATAGCATCCCAAAAGCATAGAGTATAGTTTAAATCTCCCAAAACACGGGACCTCCTCAAAACATAGTTCCACAAAAGCAAAGATCTAAACCATAAGTCCCTTCTTTTTTGTTTTCCACAAAACAACTTACATTCCCATTTTCTTCAAGAGGGTTCGGGCTTCACAAGCTTTTCCAAGGTCCTATCTTGATCTCGATTGTTACGCCATCTGAATTCCGCAATGAATTCAAGTATCCTAGAGATCTCTCGGTCAATGGCCTCGAGTCGCTCCATCTTAGGCACGATCCTCTCTGAAGGAGGAGGTGCCGTTCTCTTTCTCTGGGTCATGGGTGTCATCTACTATACCTGTAACAACTTCTACCATTTCGGCTGGGGAATGGTACTAAACCATTCCGGTTGTGTGATTACTTGTTGAGATTTCTTGAAATCTCATTGTGGTAGTTTCCACTACCATGTGTTAATTGTGGTATGTTGTGTGATTACCTGCTCAGATTTTTTGAAATCCCATTGTGGTAGTTTCCACTACCATTTCCAAACTGGAATAGTAGAAGTTGTAACAGGTTTAGTAAGAAGCAACGATGACCAAGAGGAAGAGAATGACACCTCCTCCTCCGGAGAGGATTGTGACTAAAATGGCCATGGATCGGCCCAAGACTTCCCTCTGGGAGCGACTCGAGGCTATCAATCAAGAGATCACGGGTATACTTGAATTCATTGCCGAGTTCAAGCAGCGTAACAACCGAGATAAGGACAAGACTTTAGAGAAGCGCGTGAAGCCCGAGTCTTCTTAAAGAGTACGAGAGTATAAGTGTTTTGTGGAAAGAAGAAAAAAAAAAGAGAGAGAAGGAAACAACATTTTTGGCCATCTTTTGTGGACTTATGTTTCCTTTGTGGGAATCCCGTGTTTTGGGAACTTTAAAATTATGTTTCATGCTTTTGAGATATTTTGCCTTTAAGGCCTATGTTTATGTTTTGGGACAATGTTTTGGGTTATGATATTAGTTTATGGTACCATGTGCTTTGCAATTGCGTATCGCGTTGCTTAGTTATCCGACTGCTATTAATTTTTCCGTTGTATTGTTATTGCATACTGTTAGGGTACTTAGGTGCATAGCATATTATCTGTCTTGTACGAGAGGTGTGTAGTCTTGTGTTACATGTCCCGGCATCTCAGTCACCATCCAATCCCAAGCAGGTCTGGGGGTGCCACAGAGCATGGTATCAGAGCAATTACGTCTCTGGGTAAACCCAC
Organism: Juglans mandshurica; assembly: GCA_022457165.1. Lineage (NCBI taxonomy): Eukaryota > Viridiplantae > Streptophyta > Magnoliopsida > Fagales > Juglandaceae > Juglans > Juglans mandshurica. The sequence continues at coordinate 20,262,428 of CM039619.1, read as the reverse complement.
ACATTGTCCTAGGAATGCATGGTACCTTTAACTAGGCTTGAGATCTGTAGTCTTAGGCTTGGATCTTATAGCTTTAGGCTTGAATGCGGAGGAAGAAGGAGCTACGCCATAAGATCGCTAGTTCAAGAGAACAAAGGATAATCTCCTTGAGGAAGGGACTGACCATGCTGGTTTTGTGCATTTTCTGGAAGAAGGAAATTATGGTCTGAAACCGGCGTGGGAATACATTTCCAATGGAAGGGGGACAGGCTATAGCTGAAGCTATTCACCAGATGACAGAATGCTAGACAAGTACCACCTAGAGGAGAACAAGGATGTACTTACGAGAAGTTCTTGGTGTATAGATACCCGAATTTCGTTGGAACGAAAGGACCTTTGAAGGTTAACAAGTGGCTTATGGATTTGGAAAGAACTTTCGAAATTAGTGGTTGTACTGAGGAGCAGAAGGTCCAGTATGCACATATGCTTCAGGGAGAAGCTGGAATTTGGTGGCAAACTAAATTGTAGCTTTTGGCCCAAGAGTTGGGAAGTTTGACCGCACTTACTTGGGAGCGATTCAAGACAGAGTTTGACAACCGTTTCTTTCCAAAGACAGCTAAGCAGCAGAAAGCTTTGGAATTCGCAAGTTTAACTCAAGGGAATATGACGGTCGATCATTACGCCGCTCGTTTTATGGAAATGGGAAGGTTTGCACCTCATTTGATCAGTACCGAGAAGATGCAAGCAAGGAAGTTCCAGGACGGCTTGCAACCTCATATCCGAAACCAAGTAGCATGTCTACAGATAGGAAATTTAAAAGAATTGGTTAACGTGGCTTCTATAGCAGAGGTGGAGCAACGAAGACTAATCGCACAGGCTCAAACGAATAGGAAAAGGGGATTTCCTTACCCGTCAGGAAGTAATATTGGGAAGCGAAAGGCCCCGGTAACCCCAAGCAAAGGAAAAGGCGTGGTAGTTGGGAAGGCAATACCCGTTACTCCACCACCTTGTCGCCAATGCGGGAAAAGGCATAGTGGAGAATGTCGAAGGGCCTTAGGAGCATGTTTTAGATGTTGTCAGACCGGCCATATGATCTGGGATTGTCCGCAGATTACGCCTGGAGGAGTGTCAATGCCAAACGCTAAACCCAAGACTGCAGCAAAGGCCAAGGTTTATGCTATTACGCCAGGAGAAGTAGACCTAGAAGCTGATGAAACGGCAGACGCGGGAGTGATTACTGGTAACATTTCCAACTTTGCCTTAATTGTAGATAGCTTGTGTTTGGGAAATCTTGAGTAATCATAGTTATCTCCTTAGGTAAAGTTAGATTGACGCAGTGCATGGCATGTGCTTTGTTTGATTTCGGAGCGTCGAGGTCTTTTATCTCTAATAGATGCGTACGACGATGCGAGCTCAAGGCTGAGCCAATGTCTCGGAAGGTTTTAGTAGCTATTCCCAACAGGAAGGTAATCGGTTGTACGAGTATAGTTATGAATTGCCCGTTGGAAATCGCAAATTTGGTCTTGACCGTAGATTTGATTGTTTTTCACATGATGGAATTCGATCTAATCTTAGGAATGGACTGGTTGTCTAGTCATTATGCCTAGATAGAATGTCGAAGGCGGGGGGTAGTGTTTAACTTACCTGCATGTGAAAGGATTTGCTATATAGGTGTGTTTGTTCGGCTTGATCTATTTATGGTAACGGCCAAACAAGTCAAGAACAGTTTGGTGAACAGGGATAATGTCTATCTATTGATGATAAGGGATCCAAAGGAAGGGCCTGAAGGAATCCAAGGAATCCCTGTGATTGAGGATTTTCCTAAGGTTTTTGCCGATGAACTACCCGGATTACCTCTAGACCGAGAGACGGAATTTGCAATTGAGCTTGAACCGGCCACAGCCCCTATGCATAAGGCACCCTATCGGAAAGCCCCAGTAGAATTAAAAGAGCTTAATGTGCAGATAGAAGAGCTTTTAGCAAAGGGTTTTATTCGACCTAGCTCATCGCCATGGGGAGCACCAGTCTTGTTCGTTAAGAAAAAGGATGGGACTCTTCGGATGTGCATTGATTATAGGGATTTGAATAAAGTGACTATTAAGAATAAATATCCATTGCCAAGGATAGACGATCAATTGGATCAATTGCAAGGAGCTGCGATTTTCTCGAAGATTGATCTACGATCTGGATATCATCAACTTAGAATCAGGGAGCAAGATGTCTCTAAGACTGCTTTTCGAACTCGTTATGGACACTTCGAGTTTCTAGTCATACATTTTGGGCTGACAAATGCCCCTGTCGCATTTATGGAATTGATCAATCGGATTTTTCGGCACTATTTAGATAGTTTTGTAGTGGTATTCTTAGACGAGGATTGTACTGGAAACATTGCAGGAACATCAGTTGTATGCCAAACTTAGTAAGTGCGAGTTCTGGTTTCGTGAAGTGAAATTTTTGGGACGTGATTTCTAGCAAATGAGTGGCAGTGGATCCTGCTAAAATTGATGCTGTAACGGAATGGCAAAGGCCAACTAATGCTCATGAAGTACGTAGTTTCCTTGGTTTGGAAGGATATTACCGAAGGTTTGTGGAAGGATTTTCCAAACTTTCTAGCCCTTTAACAACATTAATAAGAAAGAATGTTAGATATGTATGGACTGACCAGTGCGAGAGAAGTTTCCAGGAATTGAAGATGAGGTTGACTTCGGCCCCAGTGTTGGCATTACTAGAACCTCATAAGCCCTACGTAGTCTACAGTGACGCCTCTAAGATGGGATTGGGATGCATTCTAATGCAGGAAGGAAGGGTCATCGCATATGCTTCACAACAGCTCAAAGACCATGAACGAAATTATCCTACCCATGACTTGGAATTAGCAGTGGTAGTTTTTGCACTATAAATTTGGAGGCACTATTTGTATGGGGAGAGATGCGAACTGTTCACGAATCACAAAAGTCTAAAGTATCTGTTTAGTCAAAATGTAATACCCCGTATTTTTTTAATGTATTTTTTTTTAGTGAAGGATTATTTTAATTAATTTAAATATTGTTTGTCTTGTTATAAAATTTATCGGATTTCTCGTTAGATTTATTTTATATATTTTTTTTTATTTGTGAAATTTACTTTGAGGTGATTTCTTAATATTAATTAGTGTTTACATTTAAATTACACTTTGCTTTAGTGAATAATTTTATAGTTGGACTTTAATTATTTTATTTTTCCCACGCACCGCACTACCCCCATGCACGTCTTTCTCTCTTCAAACTTTAGGGTTTTTCTTTTCACCCATATAGATACACATTTTCATCTTATATTTTTTGAAAACTGCCTTGTATCCTCGCTGCAACCAGCCTCCAGAGACCACCATCGTGCAGCCCCTCCTAGTTCGTCACCAACCTCCACGCACGTAAAACCGATGCCCATTTCCCTTGCCCAGTAAACTTCCTTCACCAAGGCTCAACGCCTCACTGTGTGCCATTGATGGGAACCAAGATGAGACTAGTCTTAAAGATCATTCGCAACTTCCAGATGGGCCAAGAAGATCAAGGAGACAATGCAAGGATTGATGCAATCTACTTGGGACAAGTTTAGCAAGAGCCCAACATTCAAGATGGGGCTTGAAGGATGAAGATCCAGTTTTAATTCACTTGATTAGCTACGGAAGAGGGCAACGACAAGACTTAAAGACTTTGAGCTCTTGAAGGGTTTCAACTTATTTAATTCATTTAAAGAACTTATGTTATTAGTTTAGAATAATTGAGTTTATTATGGGAAGCACTTAAGGGGGCCTATGCAAGGGCATGTTGGGAAAGTTATTATTTTATTGAACTAGGGTTAGGGTTACTGTAGCCGAGCTACTGTAGCGCGGCACTGTAGCCGCGATACTGTTCATCCAGGGGCACTTTTGGAAGATGGGGGTTTATTTTAAGCTAGGGTTTCATTAGGTTTTTCTTTAAATACTCTATGTAGCCTCATTCTAATCAGTTTATGAAGTTTATCAAATTTGATGAATTTATTCATTGTGAGTTGAGTTTTACTTCTCTTGTTCTTAATTGAACTTTTGAAGTTATCAAAGGTAAATCACAACTTTTGTGGCGTTCCTCCTTTGTAATCTGGGTTCTTGAGACGGGTTCTTCAACGGGTCTAGATTTTAATATAATCTAGGTTCTTGAAACGAGTTCTCATCGGGTCTAGGTTCTCCATCCATTGACTTGATTTTGGCTTTCTTGGGGAGTTCTCAAATTGATTGTGGGTTCAAGGGAATTCATTCCCACGGGTTCATATCAGCCATCACCTCCGTCTTGGCCTCAGCCGCAGCAACATGCCATTACCGTGAGAACTTCCCACTCATACGTGGAGGTCAGCAACCGCGGGCAACCATTGCACCACGTGAGACGCTGAGCACGCAGATCGCACGGCAAGAGACCCTTCCACCGAGAGCCACTCCATGAAAGCCAATCACGTGTAGGTCCACCGCACGGAGCCACCCTGCCCAAACCTCACCACCACTACCGCAGCTCTTTCGCGCCGCAACCCACACGGCAAGCCCACTACACGACGGAAGATGCTGTTTCACTACCACCGAACGACCTTTGTTTTTAATACCCGAAACAGAGCATTTGACACACCGCAACTCCTCCACGCCGGTTGCCTCAGCCTCAAGCTGATATCACTGCCTAGCCATCGAGCTCACCACTGTCGACCACCGCCTAGCCTTTTTATTGTCTGCCGCGCGCCACCTCAGGCTCACGGTGAGCTTCTCTCTCCGTCTCTCTCTCTTTTCTACGTAAGGTTCCTCTCTCTCTCTGTCTCTCTCTCTCTAGATGGTCTCTCTCTCTAACCAGTGTGCCGCCGACGCCCCCCACCTCCGTAAGCAACCGCCCAGCTCGCGGCCTTCGTGCCCTCCGTCGCGTACGTAGCTGTTGTGTTATTCAAATAAATTACGTTTTACGTAAGTTTCATGCTTCCAAGCTAATTTTAGTTAATTACTCTTTTACCCTTTGAACTGCAACTTATGCCAAGTGTTTTAAAATTTGTATCATGTGTTAATAAACTTTTTTTTTATTATGATTACAGAAAATCATTTAAGTATTTTAACATGTTATTAAGTAAATCTATTTTTCTTAAGAGGTGAGTTTTCATGAATTATTTTAGGAAACTTTAGCAACCAATGTATTCTTTTTATTTATAAAATATTGTTGGTATTTTAGATATTTTGAATATTAATTTTTATTGAGTTCTATTATTATCATAATACTTATTCGATAAATTTTCTTCTTCAGTACGAATTCGTTTAAGTGGATATTGATGGTCTTAGAAAATGTTGATATTTTAGGTATTATGAGAATTTTAGGTTTTGAGGTTCTTAAAATAGGTTCTTTTAGCATTTTAAAGTTTAAATATCGAAATACGTGGTTGGTTGGAAATTTATGGAAGTTACATGATTATTTTTATAGGTGACGATTAATATTTGTTCGGCATTTTTAAGAAATATTCTGAAAAGCTAAGAAGTCCAAGTAAGCGGGGTTCCTATGCTAGACTTTGCATAAAATAAAATAAACTGAGGTCCTTTTTAGAAAATGTGCATGTTTTGTTATGAAAAGAAATCTGAAAGCAACCTCAGATATTTGTTCTGCATTACTCTTGAGATTCTGTTTAAGAAGAAAGTATTTTCTGTCATGACTGGTGTAGACATGAGCTTATTTTTGACATTCTATTATTGAACTGAGACAAATGAGTGAATATGAAAATTTGATAAATTTCTCATGTGACGTGAATATGTTCTGAATCTGTTTTGGAAAATGTGAAATGATCTGAATATCAGTATTCTGTTTTGATATTATGTGGCATCTGAAAAACCTTTGGCATGACTTTCTGATTATGTTCTGACTCTGATTCTGACTCTGATATGGTGATTCTGATTCTATTTTGCTCTAATATGTGGCCCTGTCAAGGGATATAATAGTGACCTCTGGCCCTGTCACGGGAGATAATAGTGACCTCTGGCCCTGTCACGGGATATAATAGTGACGTTTGGCCCTGTCACGGGAGATAATAGTGACCTCTGGCCCACCACGGGATATAATAGTGGTTTTCTGTTCTGAGTGCAATCGCTTTGGTAACACGGTGATTTATGTTCTGCTTGGCTTTCCGCATGATGCACAACCCTACCACGGGAGTTACACATGGTCTCTGTTCTGATATGATGCTCTGATATGATAAGACGAAGATGTTCAGTTATGTTGTGCCAAAGGAATCTTTGAATATGAAAAGTTGGTTTCTGAATATGAAATGTTTGAAAAGTCGCTCTGATTTTCTAATAATATGTATTTTTGAGATTTGCATATTGATACTGAAATGTTTTGTTTCTGCATTCTGAACTCTGTAAAAATACTCATGTTTATACACTAGTATATGTTCTCTGCTTACTGAGTTATTGATAACTCACCCCTTATCTCCAATTATTTTTTTTGATGATTTTTTAATAGTCCAGCTAAGGATCAGGATTTTGGAGCATCGGTGAGATGATTATTTAAGTATAGTGGATTACTCATAGAAGATTTCTGAGAAGTTGAGGATTTTATTAAGAGATTTTGTAGTATTCTGATGACGTTATATTTTGGAGTCTATAAATATATTGATGAATTGTGAGTTTTAAGTATTAAGAGCTAACTCTCCGGACCTCCGGGATCGGTGCGTTACACAAAAAGACCTGAATATGAGGTAGTGAAGATGGGTGGAGACCATTAATGATTATTAGTGTGCAATTAAATATCACCCTGGCAAGGCTAACGTTGTTGCTGATGCACTTAGTCGCAAGGCTAATTTTAGTGGGATGGAATTAAGAACGACGTAGTAGAGTTTGTGGCAAAATGCTTCATTTTCCAAATGGTGAAAGCCGAACATCAGAGACCAGCAGGTGAATTACAATCATTACCTATCCCAGAGTGGAAATGGGATGATGTGTCTATGGATTTTGTAATTGGTCTACCAAGGACGTCTTCAGGAAAGAACTCCATATGGGTTATAGTCGATCAGTTGACTAAGAGTGTGCATTTTCTACCCATAGCTAACACAGATTCTATGGAAAAACTATCTCGACTTTATGTTAAGGAAATTGTCCAACACGAAGTACCTAAGACTATATTAGCGGACCGAGATACCCGTTTTACTTTGCGATTTTGGCAGAGTTTGCAAAAGATGTTAGGCACTCATTTGAACTTTAGCGATGCTTATCATCCTCAAACGGACGGACAAACATAACGCACAATTCAGACCCTAGAAGTTATGCTGGGAGCATGTGTTATGGAGCTAAGTGATGATTGGGAAAGTCACCTACCTTTGGTGGAATTCGCCTACAATAATAGTTTTCAAGCTACCATTCAGATGGCAGCCTACGAGGCTTTGTATGGAAGGAAATGCAGATCCCCGTTGTATTGGGATGAAGTGGGTGAAAGGAAAATGCTAGGACCCGAATACCTACAAGAAGTACAGAGACAAGTAACTATGATCCAGGAAAGAATGAAAACAGCTCAGAATAGATAGAAAAGCTACGCCGATAACCGACATAGGAATTTGGAGATTGGGTATACCTCAAAGTATCGCCCATGAAAGGAGTCATACGTTTCGGCAAGAAGGGAAAGTTAAATCCCCGATACGTAGGACCCTACAAAATAGTCGAAAGAGTTGGTCCAATAGCTTACAGATTGAACTTGCCAACAAAGATGCAAGGAATGCACAATGTGTTTCATGTATCAACTTTGAAGAAGAGTTTCGGAGAAAAACTGCCAGTAGTTATGAAGTCCGATGAGATTCAACTTCAACCCAACTTGTCTTATACAGAATGCCCAGTACAGATCGTGGATCGTAAGGAACAGGAGTTAAGGAATCGGAAGATACCCCTAGTGAAAGTGCTTTGGAACAACCCGAAATTCGAAGAAGCAACTTGGGAACGAGAGGATACAATGAGAAGCGAATATCCCCATTTGTTTGTAGCTTAAGAACCTTTGATGTATGTATGAATTGTGCGATATGGATGTATACATATGCCGCGAATGTGTTATTCTATGAGAAATTGTTTGTTTCGTGCTTGCTAGTTTAAGTATGGTAATCATGTATACACCTATCGGACCCTTGAAACAAGAAATGACACGAACTAGAAGGACCCCACGTATGTCTGTTTCTACAACGGCTCAGTTGAGGGAAGAAAGAGAGCATCGTATCAGAGAGTGCCTTAGAAGAAAACAGGCAGGCGTTAGTAGAGCAAGCAAGACAGATGGAAATATTTGAGCATCATCGCACTCATGTGTTGGATACAGACAGTCGAGGAAGACTTCGCTTTCGACGAGCATTACCACATGAGGAACGGCAGCTGTGGAGTAGCTCGAAGGAAGCAGAAAGAAGAAATCTGCTTAATTTTGATCCAGAAGCATAATCAAGTCGCACAGCAGAAGAACGCGCAAGTCGGTTTGTACCTTTTGAGACTTTGGATACGTCTGCGGATTGTATTCGTTTTCGTGAAGAAGGTCAACCAATCGAGGACACTGAGCTTGAGATAGAGCATAGGCTGAATAAAATGCAGGTCAATATGTATTTCGATTACGATTTGGAAGCTATATTCTACTTTTCTCAGGATTCTACGACCCTGGAGGCGGATGATATGTCCTCATCCTCAACGTCGTCTGAAAAATCTACAGCCGCTTGTGGAGGAGGTAGTAGTCTAGTATCTCTTCTTATAAGTGTTTTGATCAATGATTGCGGTGACGATTTCTAGGACAAAATCTTTTTTTTAGAAGGGATGTGATGGCTTGAGTTTCATCTAGGCTTGCTTAGAATTTTTCTAGGCTGCCATGGTATTTTAGGAGCCTTAGAAGCCTTTGATGTAGTAACTTAAGCCTAAGAGAAGAGTGGCTCTTACCTTAGGATTTCGGCCTTACTTGGGAATTTAGGTCCAAAGGTTTAGGCCCATGATCCAATTCAAAATTTGCTAAGTGTTTTGTAACCCAATAATGTTTTGCTTTGAACCTAGTCTTAAAAGTGGACTAAGGGAGAAAAGAGGTGTAGGAAAGCACCCATATGGGCTTACATGCCCAACCCATTGCTTTTTGTCCAAGAATCGAGTTCCAAGATAGGTTTCTTGAAAAGGGGAGCCTACGGAAGTGAAATGGTATCTTTCTAGAAGCTTTGCATAGGAAACTGAAGGGAGGCCTTTGGGATTTCAAATTTTGTTAGGTTTTGCCATGTGTCAAGCATGCACCAAGGTTCTAGAAGATTTTTGGATGAGACTTTTTATCAAGGACAAGTTTGCCCGTAGGGTTTTCTGCTAGCATGCCCCAAAGCATTTCTATTTGTTTGCCACTTGTCACTTAGTGCATTTGGACCAATGAAATGTGAAGGGTCACCTAGGGTATGAACTTTGGGAATATGAAGCAACACCTTGGGAATGGAAAGTGAGAGGGACGGCTAGGGCTATGGCACACGCCCATGCCACTTGTCGTCCATGCCAAGAGTCTTTTGTTGGGAATAGGAATGGTCATGCACAGTTTTACCAAGTTACCCCTCGAGAGTTGAAGGAAAGGAAGGGCATAAGAGGGAAATGTGATTTTCAGCCAAGGAGGGAAGCCCACACACCACCTCCAAGATTTGCCCCTTCCCAATGCAATCTAAGTGGGGAACTGCAAGAGCTTTTCAGTTTTTGAGAGAGGGAAAAGAAGGAACCTTGCCACTTGTCTCACATGCAAAGGTTTTGATTCAAACGAGGGAAGTGAAGGGTCACTATATAAAGAGAAGGGTACACACCTAAGAGGCTTTTCCCTTGCCATTTTTTGGTTTCTTGATGAGTTTCCACTCTCTCCACACAATTCTCTCAAGTTCCTTTGAAAGCTCTCTCTCTCTCTCTTTTTTCTTGTGTTTTCTCACCAACCAAACAAGAAAGATCCTTGCAAGAGTAGGATTTCGGCACTATCCAAGGATTTGCAAGGTACTATTCGGTTTTCCTAAGTCTTGCTCACTCACACAAATCTTTTCTCAATCCGAAAATGAGATTCAAATCTCATTAGACTTTGAGAAATGATATAACACACTTTCTATTATTTTCTTGAAAAATAACCTAGGATTCTTAAGAGAAACCCTTGAGGCCGATTAGTGAAGGGGGAATTTATCCTCCATGTTTCGACCATCACATGTATTCTTGGCTATCCTAGGTTTTGTTTTACCTTATGAGTGAAATAAAGAAGGTTTTAACCTAATAATCCTAGAAGCTGAATGGGTTAAGACCAAGTGATGCCCTAGAAACACACACATGCACTCAAGAACATGAGTTAGGGTTTTAGATACTCTTTCTAATATGGTATGTTCGGATTTACAGCTTGCTAGTGTTTCTTTACAAGGATTTTGTAAGTATACACTCAACCTACTCTTGGTTAATACTTGTATATGATTGTGTAAATCTTTTCATTATCATGTTTGTTTTGGTTGCTATTTCTTGATTGCTTGTTTGATTATGTTAATATGATCTTATATCAACCTATGGAATGAATTATATGCTTTGAAATTGTGATGAATATGCCATGAAATACTTGTATATGTTTCAATTTTCACATATTTAAGAATGATGGAATGTGTATCATGATATTTCGGCCACACCATGTCTTGAATGATTTGGATCTTGGTCAAATGTTATGATTTCATGCATTGTTTCTCTATGCTTTGATCCCTATGTTATTTGCTTGAAGTTTGGAACATGTTTATGTGATGAATCTTCATGTTTTTGTGCCTATGAGTTTCGGCCTAAGCAAGTTTTTATGGTTCTATGCACAGGTTTTGATATCTATCATGGTTTATGTGATCATGCTATGAAATGAATATGTTATGCTTGGTTGTTATATGCACGACATCTCATATGTCATATGACATGCATAAATAAGCCTGTTTAAGTCTCATGTCACATGTATTTAGGGAAGAAATGTTTTCAAAGAAGTATTTTCAAAGAAGTGTTTCAAAAGTGTTTTCAAAGAAAAAATTTTATCACGACCCCAAGTGCTAGGGCGGGAGAATGTTCTAGTGGGACTCCTCTGTCTACTCTGGAGTGCTTAGGAATAGAGTGGTAATCCCTGGGTTGACGAAGAATAGTCGACGAGCCTCGAATGGATTATTTTTATAGAATGCCGGAGCGAGAAAGCACCTAACGCTAGTGGGTGCATAAGGCATGTAACCCGACAAAGTAAGGTCGAGTTAATATGATTCTCTGTTTATGACGTATTCATCACAGTGTACAAACCATTGATGGTGCGGTAACTAGCAGGAACACGCGGTGCAAGGAGGGGAGCCGTGTCGTGCCCACCCTCTGAACAAGTATAAGAGCTCATATGATAAAGACCACTCGATGAAAATCTTGTGATATGTTATGATAAGGCAAGTTCTGAATAAGATCATGTGAATAAGAAAGTTAAGAAGTTTTTACAAAAAGTTTAAGTCTTTGTTAAAAGTTTTTTGTAAATGGTCAAGTGCATAAGTCAAGTTCTGGTTAAGTGCAGAAGTCAAGTTCCGGTTAAGGCATAAGTCAAGTACATGTCCATGCACGCATATTATGATGTACTTTTTGTATGCTTGTATTAATTGTGGTATGTTATGTGATTACGTGCTGAGATTTCTCGAAATCTCATTGTGATAGTTTCCACTACCATTCTCCAATCGGAATGATACAAGTTGTAACAGGTTTAGTAAGAAGCAAAGATGACTAAGAGGAAGAGAATGACACCTCCTCCTCCAGAGAGGATTGTGCCTAAAATAGCCATGGATCGGCCCGAGTCTTTCCTCTGGGAGCGACTCGAGGCCATCGATAGAGAGATCACGGGTATACTTGAATTCATCATCGAGTTCAAGTAGGGTAACAACCGAGATAAGGACAAGACTTTAGAGAAGCGCGTGAAGCCGGAGTCTTCTTAAAGAGTACGGGAGTATCATAATCTTAAAGAGACTTTAAAATTATGCTTCATGCTTTTGGAATATTTTGCCTTTAAGTCCTATGTTTATGTTTTGGGACAATGTTTTGGGTTATGATATTAGTTTATGGTACCATGTGCTTTGCAATTGCGTATCGCGTTGCTTAGTTATCCGACTTTTATTAATTTTTCCGCTGCATCGTTATTGCATACTGCTAGTGTACTTAGGTGCATAGCATACTATCTGTCATGTACGAGGGGTGTGTAGCCTTGTGTTACATATCCCGGTGTCTCAGTCACCGTCCAATCCCAAGCGGAGGCTGGGGGTGCCACATTCGGTACCATGATATTTGTCCTATTATTTGACCTAAGTTGACTTTCCGCTACGATATACTGCATACTGTTAGTTATCATTAGGTGCATTGTATCTTAACTATCATGTACGAGGGATATGTAGCCTTGTGTTACATGTCCCGATGCTTTAGTTTCTGTCGAATCCCAAGCGGGGGCTGGGGGCGTCATAAGAAGCTAGGGCGTAGCGACGTCAGGCACCATGCTTGGAGACCTCGACATCGAGAGCGTCAACCTCAAGAATGTCAGGATCGGGATCGCCGGGCTGGGGAGCAGCAAGCTCAGGCATGACCAGGAAGGCAGGACCCTTAAAAGCATCGGGATCGGGGATCTCTTTCATTCCCAACTTGCGGCTGAATGCAGAAGCTTCTTCGTCAACAGCAACTTGGCTAAGGTCAAGGTCTTGCAAATACTTCTCAAGAGTCCACGAACATAATTGCGGTCTCTCCAGGATGTGGCCCGACATCGCCAACCTCTGGAGCGTCTCCCCCACCGAAAGCTGTGGGTTAGGTGGATTTCTCAGAGGCCATTGACGAAGGAGTAGAATGCAGCGAGATAAGGACAAAAGAGTATAAGTGGAAAAGGGGGGAATTAGGAGAATAAGGATGACAAGGGGATTACAGTGCGGTGAAAGGAGATAAAACTATAATCCCAATCGCATTTACAAGATGCTTTGAATCCCAAAAAATACGCACCACAGAGTGACGTGAAGGTGAAGAACCACAAAACGCCCTCGATACAGATACAACTGAAAAGACACCATCAAATTTATCGAGAAACGTGCCAACAGATGAATCATCCCAAGACGAGCAGGACCTCCAAACATACGGTTGTGAAATTTAAGCATTTTTAAAGGAAATGTGAACTTAATGAAAAGGCGGGTAATGTGGGGAGTTATAATGATTCCCAGTGAGATGCTCGTCCCATGCAGACGAGATTAGGACCTTGATGGCTTACATCCCGACAGCAAGGGTAAGAAGCCAAGTCGAAGGATGAGCCTTACCATATGGAGGCAATCAACCCACACAAATATCCACAAAGGTACGTATCAAACTCAAGAGAGAATTACATACTAAATACATAATATTTAATTTATTATTACTGACTTAGGCATTGGAGATATTCCCTCATAATCCCGAACCATTCTCATTTCTAGTTACAAGTTGTTAAGGCTAGCTCCAGGCGTACGAAACAAATCCTCAACATTTTAGATTTTACACTATTGCCTTCCATTTAAAATTGAGCTGTAAAAAAGATTGCATGTGTGCAATTACTCCGATTTGGTGACAACATTATTTTTTAGATTTTTTTTTTTATTTGTAAGATATTGTGGATGACACACCTTCCACACTACTTACATGACAAACTTTGATTAGAAAAATATTTAATTCTTAAACTTCTCTTATAAATCAAATTACGCCAAATCAACAGCGCAAAATGTGTATCATCGATTTGCAAATAGATCGTCACTTTTGCTTTATTTTATTTTATTGAGAACATCAAATAAAGTATATTTGGACTCGTTAGGATACAAGAATATCTCAGAATATCTATTAATAGTAGTGAAATAGTTTGTAAATAGTTGTAAAATAGTTTGCATTAGAATATTTTATCGAGTTTGGAAAAATGAGAGAAAATTTTGAATAAAAATATTATAAATTTAAAAAATTATTTTATTATTATGTTTTAATATTATTTTTGTTTTGAAATTTAAAAATGTTTTATTATTTTTTGTGCTTTGTTTAGAAGTTTGAGAAAGTTATAATGATTAGGTTGTAATCAGATAAAAAATTGAATATTTAAAATTAAAAAATATTTTATATTTGAATGATAATTGGAAATGAAATATTTGAAAATATCTAAGAATGATTGTATTTCCAAACTGGCCCAATTGAATTGACTTTCCAATGTTTTGTGCTAGGTCAGTCACCTGCAAGTGAACATTTTAGAAGTGTCTGATTACGTATGTTATGTATCAAAATTAATTTGAAAAAGATGTATAATTTTTTATATATTATTTAAAAATTTGAAAAAATTGTAATGATTAAGTAATAATCAAATAAAAAAAGTTCAATATTTGAAATCTAAAATATTTTATGTTTGAGTGATATTTGAAAATAAAATATTTAAAAATATCTAAAAATAATTATGTTTTCATAGGCCGTTGATTGACTTTCCAGTGTTTGGTGCTACGTCAGTCACCTACATACGAACATTTTAAGACTGTCCGGTTAAGTATGTTATATATCAAAATTAAATTAGAGCGCTCATTTCCTTGATGCCATAGTCGCTCTGCTACATCTTGACCAAAATGGGGTAGCCGGCAGCAAACCTTATGCACTCATCGAAGATGGGTGGCTGGACTACCCGCTAGAGATGGATAGCTACCCTTTTCAAAGTTTTTTTTTTTCTTCTTTTTTTTTTTTTTAAACAGAAACGAAACCAGTATCGTTCTCCAATAAAAAGGCTTACTATTGAAGGGGGAATATAGATAAATTCTAGACGGAAACTTAATACAGCTAAAAACAAATGTAAAAGGTGGTTAAACCAATTGGTGAAAATGACGATTTGCAATGGCTTTTTAAAAAGCAAGCAAACAGGAGAAACACTAGATCTAGGACTGTTAAGTGTGTCACCCACGCTTTGATGATCACATCTGGTGAACCAAGACGAACCAAACGTTTTGGAAAACGTTTATTTGATAATACAAACCAGTAAACACAAGCCGTTCCATCATTACAGAATGTGGAAAACGAGTGAAAATGAGAGATTGAAACCCTCTTTAATCGAGCGGAAAGCATCTCCTATGGCCAAAAATAAAGAGTCATAACTGACAAGTCCTCCAAAGCAAAAGAAGTAGCATTAATAAATGCAAACCATTGTCGTCTAGGCTCCTTTGAGGAGACTGCAGACTTCAGACTCCGTTGGAAGTGCAGGAATTGCTCCCTTTTTGGTAGTTGTAATGGCTCCACATGCATTTGCAAATTTTAGCACTTGCCTCAGCCTCGGTTCATCCTTCAACCAAAGTAAAGGCAAAAACACACATTTAGAAGCGTGGCCTATGATTATGGCAACTGCCTTAATTCAAAATCAAATCTGTTTAAGATGATTTAGTTAATTCAAAATCAAAATATTTAACTTGAGTTCGAACAATGAGAGTGCTTACTTCAAGTATAGATTGATCATCTACAATCTTGCTGAGTAGAGCACCAACAAATGAATCCCCAGCACCAGTCGAATCCACCGTTTTGACATGAAAAGCCTCCACTTCTCCATGGAAGTTCTGTTTGTGCAAACAAGTAATGTAGAGCTTTAAGGCAAATGAAAATTTTCTGCTTAAGCAAATTAATTCCATTTGTTGAAAAATAACTTGTTGCACAAGCATATGGGGATGAAGATTTGTCAGTTTAGGTTGAAAGTGTCATCAGGTTTTCGAATGTCACCTGGCTTAGTATAGATAATTTTCAAGAAAAAAGATATTTGCAACCGTGAACTGTACAACCGCCATGTAATCGCTTTGAAAAAAACGAATAAAACATGAAATCCACATAAAAAAAAATTAATTTTTTAATAGTAGATCTTGCTCCTTTTCAAAACGATTACGTGGCATTTACGCACTTCACAATTGTATGTAGAATTACTCAATTTTCAGAGCTCATTTATCCCGCCAGAATAAAGATAAGTTTATGAAAGAAGATGCCCCGACAAATGAACAGAAACAAAAACACAAGTAAACTTTCCACCCTTGTGGAACTTATTGTCATATTATCTTACCATGACTTCAACAAAGAAAGTGTTTGTTTCTTAGCTCTCCATTATTTTCTTTAAGTTGCCTTTACAAAAAAATTTGGCTACCTGGGCAGAGCATATTCTGCCTTGATTGATATGAGAGTGGAGCCAGATGAATCTCCCCAAAAAGATTGCTTTTCATAGCAGTTACCGCTACGCTTAGGTCACAATCCTTAGATTCATATATAACAAAAAACAAAGTGGATTGACATAGCCGAATTAATTCTGCATGATGACAACAGCAACCTTCAGGCTTATATTTAAACATTGCAAACGTCCCTTATTCAGAAATAAAAAATGTCCTATACCAAAAACCCCATTGATGATGGAAAAGTAAATAATAAATCTCAAGTTGGGGGTAGAGTTGGCACTGACTGTGACTGAAATGGTTAGGTGATAGGGACTTTGTTTTCCAAATTTTTAAATGTCAAGATATTGTAAGCATACCCCACTTGCACTGCCAAAGAAAAGAAAGGCCAACCGACAAAAAGTATGAACAGTATTTCCACTAGCAAAAGGCAAGGCCCACGGCGCTATGAATGCGTCGGCAGTCTTCTCAGGGGGGGAAAAAAAGGTGCTTTGATCAACTGCAAAAGTTTATCCATTCTTTATTTATTGTAAAGTTTAAAGCTCAAGTAATCAGCCCCTGCCAAGCCTAACATCCCCTTTTTCTGTGGAAGTTTCATCCTTCAAAACCACCACGTACCCATCACAGCTATCTACTTTAAAAGTCCATAGTTTTTTTTTAGCTAACAGTCAAATTTAACAGTAAGTAAACTCAGAAAAGCATACCTTCGTGTAGTATCTGCAGCCTTTCTCACCCAGAGTGACAAGGAGCAGCTTCAAGTTAGGGTGCCATAGTGACAACGCTGCGGCATCATCACACTTGTCACTTCCCGTGAGGAAATCCAGCTCCACATCGCTCACCTTAATGATGTCCGCCTTGTCCCATATGCTCTTTATCTGCTTACACGCCTCCTCCGCTGACGGCCACAGTGGCAGCCGGAGGTTAGGGTCATAGGAGAGCAGGGCACCAGCATCCTTGGCCACCTCCATCGCCTTTAGGTGTGCCGATCTGCATGGCTCCACGATCAAGCTTATGGATCCATAGTGAAATACTTTGGCCTATGAACACAATTATAACAGGTCTTGCATAATTCCACAATATGAAATGAAAGAGGGTCCAACCCATTGGAAATTCATTGCAAGGAAAAGAAAGTTGACTAATGAGCAAGGAAAACAAACTCAAGAACGATAGACACCTCTATAAAAAGAAAACCTCCATAAAAGAAAAATCTCTACAAATCAAGGCAGATTATTGGCTCTCTCCATATTTCTACAAGAACAACATTTTTTTCAACCTAGAGATGGCAAAATCATCCAATATATGACACGTGGACGTGGATTTTTATGCCAAACTACATAAAGTTCTGTTCTCTTTATTTACATTTTATACACTATTTATTATTTATTCTATAGATGAGTATTTGATCACCACATCAACGCCCTAACTACCATGTGAGCCATTCAACCTAATTGTTGGACAGACAAACCCAAAAATTTGCATCAACATCAATCATAATTATTTTAAAACATTCATTTCCCGGAAAATTATTATATTGTTCCAAGATGTAGATAACGTAATACAAAATAAATCGTCTATAAACCAATGACTGATTCAAATATATTTGGATTTTGGTTTTTCTAACAAAACAAAGTATATGAGATATTTAACTATTATTTGCCAAAATTTAGCAAAACTTTAGTGGATAAAAAGGAAGTAGAACGTCATAATTGAAAAATTAATGCTACCTACACAAATAGATCAAACTCTATGCAGACTTTTTTGTAAAAAAAGTAGATCCCACAATATATTATTTTACACTTTCAAAGATGAGAATCTTTTCTTTACAAAAAGAATATACCTGATAGGGATAAATTGACTAGAAAACCTATTACTAATAATAAGGGAAGAGATAAAGACAAAAGATAAGGTAAAAAAAAAATAAACCGAAAGAAGTTGACTTATATTCCTAAAAGTAAAATAATTCACAAAGCCAACGGGATTCAATCACTCCAATGAAAGAAATAGACATCTATAAAAGGAGATCTCTACAATCGAAGGGTACTCTCTACGACTTCCCTACACATAGACTCCATACACAAAGCGACTCCAAAGGATCTTCTTTCAACAGAGGCAGCATCTTCAACCTCTCAAAATCTTAAATTTTTTCATTGTATTTGAAGATTTGTGAAGCTATGAGAGATTATAAAATCACATATCATAGTAGATTTTGTCCCTAAACAACTAATAGATATAGGTTTTTATACCGAACTACGTAAATATTTATCTCTATTTATTTATTATTTATTTTATAGATGAACACGAAAAACACTGCATGAATTTATTTCTCCCTTCCAACTTGTCGTGCAAGTTTTGGTTTGACAATACCAAAGTTGATTATTTGAACTTGTAAAACTAAGATAAAAAATTCTACTCATCTCAGATCACAACATAATTTTTTAATGATTTCTCTTATTAATACGGTGAAAATAATGAATAGCAAACCTCTTATCAGATATTCCAAAGCAAAAAGTAAATCTCTTGTGAGATATACCAAAGCCAAAAGTTTTGTGGGGAGCCGAACTAATCCCAATCGTCCGAAACAGCGCGTGATTCCAACATTCATTTATTCAGCATCTATTTATTTAATTTATTTAATTTTAATTTTGATTTGATGTATCTAAAATTTATAAAAATTATATTTTAGGAAGAAGTAGTAGATAAATTATAAATACTTTTTACCGTATTATTTACTCATTTAATTTATGAAAAGAATCAGAGAAAGATTCATAGTCTCGTTTGAATAAAGAGATAATTTGAAATGAATTTAAATGATTTATAAATAATAATAAAATTTATGAAATAAAATAATAAATAATAATATGATGAATTTACGTTATATTAGAGCGACATATTTAATATCTATTTGTCGACCACGTCATATCCGATAAAGTATGGGACCCAGACGTGGGTCAAACGACATGATTTCTGAATTTCGTGGCACGTGAGATCGGCCCACTTCCCATCGTTCATTGTAGAGAGACAGAGATCGCGTTGCGCAATTTGCGGAATCCACAGATACTCGTGGGACACCCGACACCGTGCCAGATCATTCATCATGGTTTCTTACGGTAGATCCCAAGAACAGGCTTTGAGCCTGAGACCCCGCGAACGCGCGTGAGTTTACCACTTCCCCTTCCCAAGATCCATGAGGACTAATAAAAACATATTTTTTACGGAAAACTTCAGAGAAAGAAAATAATAGCAGCTACCAATAGCGAAGTTGAAGTTGAAGTTGAAGTTGAAGTTGAAGAGAGAGAGAGAGCGTACGGATTTAATAAGTTCGAGGTTGAGCTCCTCGGGCCGGAGGAGCATGTCGGCGCTGGGGTTGCGGTAAAACATGAACTCACGCTCGCCGTCGGCGCGTAGGGTGACGAAAGCGAGGGCGGTGCGGGCACCCTGATCGAAGTTAATTCCGTTACCGGCGACGCCGTTTTGATCCAGGATCCCGGCAAGCATGTGGCCGAACTCGTCGTCACCGAGCTTGCCAACGAAGGCGGCCTTACCGCCGAGCCTGGAAACGGCGATGGCCACGTTGGCGGGGGCTCCACCGGGGGCCTTGAGGAATCCCGGAGCTTCGGCCAAGGAAACCCCGGAGACGGTCGGCACGAAGTCGATCAGCATCTCACCGAAACTCACGATCAGGCCGCTTCCCGACTCGGGCACCCCATTATTGTTTAGCGACGAAGCCATCAGAATTTAATACTTATATAAATATTGGTCTTTTGCAGAGACGGAGAGAAGAAGAAAGGGAGACTTTTTGGCAAGAGATTGTGGTGGTATTTATAGAGGGACGGACGGTGGATTCCTATTACATTTTATAATAACGTGTATAAAGTTTTATTGTAATATCTTATTTTTATTTTATCCTTACATGTAATTACACTCATTTTTATTTTATTCTTTATCGTATAAATACCTTGTATTATTTTACAATATTGATATTCGGAATATACATAAAAGTATTTGCTCCGAAATCTTTATCTAGTCCTTTCTTCCTTCATCCAGGAGACAATCCTAGTATTATTCTTCTTACGCAATCTTTGTATGGTGATAACTATCACTCATGGTGCCGATCGATGCACATGGTGCTCTCTACGAAGAACAAGTTAAGGTTTGTCGATGGATCCATTCTCAAGCTTTCAGATCCTATCAATATAATGCTTCCTTCTTAGCTGCGTTGTAATAATATGGGAATCTCATGTATTCTTAACTCTATTTTATTCAAGCTTTCTGTTAGTATTCTCTAAATTAATACGGCACTTGAAATCTGGAATGATCTCAATGAGCGATTCTCTCAGAAGAATGGCCCTCGTATTTTTTAATTACAAAAGTCAATTTTGATTCTTTCTCAATGTCAGATGACTGTTATTGCCTATTTTACTAAGCTGAAAGATCTTTGGGACGAATTAATCAATCACAAACCAATTCCGGTTTGTTCTTGTGGAGCTGTTCACACGCTTAATTCCTATGTTCAACAAGAGCGCATACTTCAGTTTCTTATTGGTTTGAATGAGTCCGATATCTCTATTAGGCTCAAATCCTCTTAATGGATCCTCTGCCTCCTCTTAACAAGGTTTTCAGCCTTGTTTTACAAGAGGAACAACAACATGCGATTTCTATATCTCCTGCATCTTCACATGACAATCATACTTTTACTGTTAAGTATGATACTAATCGATCTGTGAAGCCTATGTTCAAGAAAGAGCGTCTTGTGTGCAAGCATTGTGGTCTTGTTGGTCATGTTATTGAGAAGTGCTTCAAGCTTCACGGTTTTCCTCCTTGATACAAATTCAAGCCACGGCCACAGTCCATGGTCAATCAAGTTGTCTCTGACAACTCTTCTTTGGCTACATCTCCATTTTCATTAATTGAGTTTCAATATCAATAGTTACTAGCTACCCATCAGCCATCTGATCCTGTTACCTCCTCTGTCAATCCACCACATACTGCTAATGCAGTTTCCTCTGTTTCAATTGCTGGTATAGACTCTTCTTATATTCCATCTATTTTTTCTTCCAATTGTATTTTACCTACTAATCTTGGTTTTCTCTTCTTGGATTCTTGATTCGGGAGCCACAAATCATATGATTCCATCAACATCTTTTTTTTCTTCCTTCATATCAGTCATTAACACTACTGTCAAGCTTTCAAATGGCCAAAGTGTTTCTGTTACACATATTAGCACTGTTCACATTTCTAAGGATTTGATACTTAGAGATGTTCTTTGCATTCCAACTTTTTCATTCAAATTAATTTCTGTTAGCAAGTTAACCTTGACTCTGACTTGCTGTTTGTCCCTTTTTTTTTTTTTTTTTTTTTTTTTTTTTTTTTTTTTTATACAGGACCTGAATCAATGGAAGCTGATTGAAGTAGGTAGACACAAGGGAGGGCTTTACTTTCTACAATAATTAGGCTCTTCTACTAGTGATTTACTTCAAACTCATTTTACCTGTACTAGAATCCAATTTAGCTAAACAGTTGTTTATTTGTTCCAAATCCTCAAAACATGCCTTGTTTGAACTTTGGCATAATAGATTAGGTCATCATTCTGTTTCTAAGATGAAATTTTTAAATAAATTTGTGCCTGATATGTTAGATACTGACTCTCCATGCCTTGTTTGTCCTCTGGCCAAACAAAAGAAAGTATCATTTCCTCATAATTCTCATATGTCTACATTTCCATTTGATTTGGTTCATTGTGATGTATGGGGACCCTTTTCTACCCCCATTGTTGAAGGTCATAAATTTTTTTTAACAATTGTTGATGATTGTACACGGGCCACATGGATTTATCTTTTAAAATGTAAGTACGAAGTTTCTTCTCTTATTCCTCAACTTTTCAAACTTGTTAAAACACAATTCCATAAAAAAATTTAAGAAAATTTGTACTGATCATGATACTGAATTTTCCTTAATATCTTTTCTTCAATCTAAAGGTGTTATCCAACATTTCAGTTGTGTTAAAACTCCTCAACAGAATTCTGTTGTTGAGTGTAAACATCAAACACCTTTTAAAGACTAATCGGGCCTTAATGTTTCAGTCCAATTTACCTATTCATTTCTGGGGTGATGCCATTCTTACAGCCACTCATCTTATAAACAGATTACCTATACATTCGTTGGGAAATAAATCACGTTGTGAACTACTTTTTCAATCACCTCCCACTTATGATCATCTTAGAACCTTTAGATGTCTCTGTTATGCATCCTCTCTACTTAGATCAAGATCTAAGTTTGATCTTAGAGCACGACAGTGTATACTTCTTGGTTATCCATTTGGTATTGAGGGTTATAAACTGTTAGATCTTGCTATAAATAATACCTTTGTGTCAAGACATATTGTTTTTCATGAACATGTTTTTCCTTTTAAATCTCCTTGTTCCATTGTCTTACCTTCAACTTCAGTGCATTTTAATACTGTTCCAAGTCAACCATCAACTTTTGGACATTATAATATACCTTCAACTGTATCTTCACTCCCTGCTGAGAATTTCTTCTCACCAAATACAGCTTCTCCCACTACTTTTCAAATCCATACAAATACTGAACTACAGCCCTCATCATCCACACAAATTCATTCAGTTTCAGATTCATTCATAGAATCTGAAACAGCCCCTGAGACAGAATCTGAAATAGCCCCTATACCAGAATCTAAAATAGTTTCTCTTCCAATTCGTAAATCATCTAGACATAGAAGAGCTCCTGGTTATTTGCAGCATTACTGCTGATATAGAGCCTGAGTTTTATTATTAGACAGTTAAGCACTCTCATTGGAAAGAAGTTATGGCTGTCAAGATTCTAGCCTTAGAAAATAATAATACCTAGACTGTTACCTCTTTGCTTATTGGACAAAAACCCATTAGATGTAAATGGATTTATAATATCAAATATAGAGCTGATGGTTCTATTGAGCGTTACAAAGCTCGATTGGTTGCTAAGGGGTATACCCAATGTGAAGGATTAGATTATTCTAAAACCTTTTCCCCTATAGCAAAAATGATTACTATTCGTATACTTTTTGCCATAGCTGCTGTTCAGAATTGGTCTTTGGTTCAACTTGATGTGAATAACGCTTTCTTACATGGGGATTTACTTGAGGAAGTTTAGATGACACTTCCTATTGGTTTTCATACTAAGGGGGAGTCTAAAGTGTGCAAATTAAACAAGTCTCTTTATGGTTTGAAGCAAGCATCTCGTCAATGGTTTTCCAAGTTTTTTAATACTCTTCTTGATCTTGGTTTTAATCAGTCTAAAGCTAATTATTCCTTATTTACTCATTCCAATTGTGCTTCTTTTATTGTACTTCTTGTGTACGTTGATGATATCTTAATTGCCAGTAATGATTCACCTGTTGTTGATGATTTGAAACTATTGCTGGATACTAAATTTAAGCTAAAAGATCTGGGTCAGCTTAAATACTTGGTTTGGAAGTGTAGGATCTCCTCAAGGCAATTTCCCTGTCAACGTAAGTATGCACTTGAGATATTACAAAATGCTGGATTTCTTGGAAACAGAAGGATGACCTAATCTATTATGCCAAAGTTCAAACAATGCATGTTTTGAGGATTTGGAACAAACAAACAACTGTTTAGCTAAATTGGATGCTATTACAGATAAAGAATGAGTTTGAAGTAAATCACTAGTAGAAGAGCCTGATTGTTGTAGAAAGTAAAGCCCTCCCTTGTGTCTACCCACTCCAATCAGCTTCCATCGATTCAAGTCCTGTATAAAAATAAAATCAGAAAAAAAGACAAACAACAAGCCAGAGTCAAGGTTAACTTGCTAACATAAATTAATTTGAATGAAAAAGCCGGAATGCAAAGAACATCTCTAAGTATCAATTCCTTAGAAATGTGAACAGTGTCAATATGTGTAACAAATACACTTTGGTCATTTGGAAGCTTGACAGTAGTGTTAATGACTAGTATGAAGGATGAAAAAAAAGATGTTGATGGAACCGTATGATATGTGGCTCCCAAATCAAGAATCCAAGAACATAAACCAAGATTAGTAGATAAATCTAAGAAACAACAAATAGTTTCTCGTTCATCTGCGGAGGTGGAATATCGTTCTATGGCCACTAATCCTTTTGAAATTGTTTAGCTTTTTTTCTTACTCTCAAATTTTAGAGTTTCTCATTCTAATAGTGCCCATTTGTTTTGTGATAACACAGCTGCACTTTATATTGATGCTAGCCCTATCTCTCACGAGTGCACAAAATATATTGAGTTTGATTGTCATTTTGTACGTGACAAGCTTCAAGCTGGGATTCTTAAGACATTTCATGTTGGTTCTCAACATCAACTTGCTAATGTTCTTACTAAAGTTTTGGGCAATCACCAATTCTCTACATTGATAGCCAAGATGTGAGTTCATTCCATTTACTCTCCATCTTGAGGGGGAGTATTACATTTTATAATGAAAAATAATAGGGTTACTACTCTCTTACTACTCATTTACTACTCATTTTATATTTGATTTTTTTTAATTTTACTTAATGGTTAAAGCAGTGACTATTACTAAAATTATATATTTTTTTAATTTTTCCTTAATGGTTAAGGATGTTAAAAAAATATTTAAAAGAAAATGATAAAAAAAATAAAGAGTAATTGTAGATACAACCGTGAAGTGCGTAACCGCCGCGTAATCGCTTTGAAAAGAGTGAGGTCTACTATTAAAAAATTAATTTTTTTCATGTGGGTCCCATGTTTTATTCATTTTTTCAAAACGATTATGCGGCGGTTACGCAATTCACGGTTGTAAGTATCTTTTCTCAAAAATAAAAAAACTTGAAATGAACTATTAGTAGTAAATGGGTAACTACCTTTTTATAATAACTTGTATAAAGTTTTATTGTAATATGTTATTTTTATTTTGTCCTTACATGTAATTATTCATTTTCACTTTACCCTTTGTAGTATAAATACCTTGAATTATTTTACAATATTGATATTCGAAATATACACATAAGTATTTTTTACATGTGTTTTACATTTAATAATTCCAATCGATATATAATATATACAGAATTAAGGATAGAAAATTAAATAAATAAAACAAAAGCGCAAACTATTTTTTTTAATTGAAATTAATTGTGATAAATCAGAACATCCATATGTATTTCTGATCGGTGGAATCGCCATCCATGGCCCTCACTTGACTTGTGGGGTCAAATGTTTGCTTAAAAACAATTATAATTTTGCGCGACAATGACTCTGGCTGTCAACACCTAATGGTGTCAATCATGACGGAAAAATAAAAGATAGCTTTAATTCTTTAAAAGAATATAACTATTAAAATAATATATGTGGTTTACATTTTAGAAAAATTGCTTCTCATATTCTAATTTTGAATTATTTAATCCATCTGTTGAGTTTGATCATTTTAATTGTTTCATTATAATTCGTTACTGAAGTCAGGTCAACGTTAGTGATTCTGTGCTATCCTTTAATTCCTTTTTATTCGAGCATCTCCATCCAGCTGAATATCCATGGATTTTGGTTAAAATATTGTAAAACATTTAGGGGAGTGACCACTTCGACCCTCACATCCGGCTAAATATTTTAGGGTTTATTTTTAGGGATGTTACAGTAGATCCTCATATATGAGACTTTACTATCGATCGAGGCTCTATCGTAGATCTCCTTTTGAGTAAACAATTGTTTTCCTCCTTCCAGCGGTTCACCCTCCCACATTTCTCACTCTCTCACGCGCCATGCCCTCTCTCAAGTCTCTTTCACGTCTATCACGATAGTAGCCCCTTCGATCGTCTTTTCTGGTAAGTCTCTCCACCTGAGACACACACGCATGCACACACACACACACACACTCTCTCTCTCTCTCTCTCTCTCTCTCTCTCTCTCTCTCTCTCTCTCTCTCTCTCTCTCTCACTCATAAATCCTTTCGAAACATGCCTAACCAAAATCTACTAAGAATACTAAGAACATGCCTCTAGATGATACTAAACATGCTTTGAGAAACTTAACCAAAATCTCACAAGATAAACTTCAACTAAATAAAGACCGAAACATGTTTGATGATCAATCCAAGATATCAACTTAAAACTTAGCATGTGGTTTTTCTTCAAATGCCAAATCTTAATTATCATCCCAAAACCATAGTTAAGCTTATCACTTCCTATCTAAACATGTTATAATCATATTCCAAGTCTAATACACGATTAACCAACTAAACATCAAATCTGTATTAAGTAAGTTTTCCAACGATTAATCATTACCAAATTCAACCCAAAACTCACTTTTATACCATAAATCAAAGTTTGACATGTTAACACATCTTACACTAAAGAGTCGTGGCAGAATCACTTACCGATTCGAAGCTTTAGGGGTCACTCAATACCAACTTTCTTGCAAAGGTGCTCGGTTTCTCTCTTTAACTAGTGTTTATGGAGCTTCTTTCACACAATGCTCATATGCTCTTGAAAGTGAGTGGATGAAGGTGGAGGATGAAGGGTGCTATTTATAGGGCTCATAAGAAGAAGAAAATCATGTAAGAAGCTAAGTATCACACGGCTTGTCCAAAATTGAGAAGGGAAATTCATCTTGTTGCAATCGGCTAGGGTGTTATGATTGTGTTTCATTTTATTTTTTCACGTGCAACTAGATGAAGCTCTTTGTCTCCCTATGGTTGAAGACCTAGCTGAGTGTGTGTGGGGTGTAGGCTTCAAATTTTTTAGAAGTGTTCAAGTTCCCAAAAGCATCAGCTAGCTTTGCAAACTTTCCTCTCAAACCAAAACCATCACCTAATACCACTTGATTCCTAACCAATTTAGCTCTAACGGTCCATGTAGGTGCAAAGGTATTCCTTTGTTTTGAATGAGAGAGATGAAGGTAAGGACACTTGGCTTAACCTTGTGAAAGAAATGGAAGAGGGTGGAAGAGATATGCATCGGCCGAGAATACCAATTTGGCTTCTTTCACCTTACCTCAATCTTTGTAGCCTAGTAAGACGTGTGTGTGGGTCAAGTCAGAAAGCTTGGAACTCTAATCCAAGTTTGGGGACAAAGTTTATGGCATGGGAATGGGATTGATTTTGTTTGCTGAATGGGGTAAGCTCATGATGGTACTCGGCTCAATTTTAGGTGTACTATTCCAATTTTGAATGTATAAGAAGGTGCAATTGTTATCCCTACACTAGTTTTGAAATTTTAGCTTTGATTCTTGAGAGGGGGATGATTTTGTTGCAGAAATTACACACAAGTTTGACTAAAAACCAATGGCATCTACTGAAGGGTATCTAATTGCACTGAGTGAGGTGTTTGCGTGGAGCGCACGGTTTTGACATATCTCAAACGTGCATGACATGTGCTGGCATTTGTTCCTAGCCTAGTTCTACTGATGCTTGATTTAATTCAAGGGAAGAGATGCTTGGTTTTAGAAAATTTCTTTAGAGAAGTGAGATTTGAGTCAATCGACTGATACCTAGTCTATATGCCATCATGTTGTGTTTTTGTCCATGGCCGAATCATGTAGCACCTTAGATGTGATACCCTGCTCCTTCTTCTTACGTACGGTTCTTCCTTCTTACGTACGCTTCTCTCTTTCTGACGTAAGATTTCATTCCTTCTTACTAAGCAAGTGATGAGGACGGAAATTATGTAAACCATCCGCCCCTTCTCTCTAGCGACTGCAAGACTCGTCATGCATGCCGAACCCCAATGGCGTGTCTTCGAAGGATATTGTACGACTTCTAGGGCACGCCCAGTGTTTTAAATGTACTGAAAATATTTATAAAGAGTATTTTCAGTGTTGTTGAACTAAACTTGATTTTAAATACGATAATTATAATATTTTTTAGGAACTCCAAAAATATTATAATTGCCAGAAATCATTTTAATATCATTATTAAAATGATTTCAACTATTTAAGATATTATGAGATTTAAATTACGTTAAGAGCTTTTATTAATTAAATGATTTTATTCTCTTTAATATGTTAAATGAGACTTCATCATTTTATTAATGATGAAGAATATTATTTTATAAAATAAAGTTAGTTTAAAATAATATTCTACTTTAATTCCTCTAAGCGCTTTTAACTAAGTTATTAGTTAATGCATTTTAAATCTGTGTTTGAGATCCATCGTAGATCATTACGTGGATCTCCGGACGAAGGGACTGGTTTAAATACCTAGACCCCCCTCACTTTTCCCCAGCTCTCCCTCTCTCCTCCCTCTCTCAAGCGTAATCTGTACGTAGTCCCACCTCATGCCCGTTTCTTCCACGTCTCAGCCCGGCGCTGCCGTACGTCGCCAGCCCTCACCGCCGGCACCACCAGCTCCACCTCACGCTGGTGAGTCCTCCCATGCCGGTCCCTCTCTCTCTCTCTATTGGCCGTGCACTGCCCGAATGGGCTTGTGCCTCTCCACCGCCGTACACGGCAGCCCAAGCCACCACACTGCCAACGACAGCCTCTCCCTTCACCGGTGAACCCCTTCCTCGAAACCCCAAGCCACGGGAAGACCCCCCTCTCCACCTCCGGCGCACGCACGCATGCACGAAACCCATTTATGGGTTTCGCACGGCTTCAAGGCCACCGACGACCCTAGCACCGCCGTGTGCCGATTCCAGCTCCACCAAGCGCCTCCCCTGGCCACCATGGCTCCTCCCCGAGCTCCTCCCTGAGCTCCTCCAAGCCAGCCAAGTCCTCCGGCCCTCTCAAGCTCTCTCTCTCACCCACGGCTTCTCCCCCTTTCCGAAGCTCGATTCGCCGCCGTGAGCCATTGTGGCACCACCTTAGTGCCACCACGAGCTCCACCGCAACCTTCTGAGCTCCTCCATGGCCAGCCATGACCAGCCAAGCCTCCCTCTCCCATTTCCATGCTTTGAGGCACACGGGTTTCACGTGGAAACCCAAGGCTCCGCCGTGCTCCGCCACCCCAGCTGCCATGAAGACCACCAACAACCTCCCTTGACCTCCCTTAGTGGAGCCCTAGGTCCAAATTACCACTTTATGTGGTGGGTAACCACTACACGTGATGGACAGTCACTGCGCGTGACTGACCGCCACTGTACACCGCTTGATACGCTGTGTACCGCCTTTCACCGCCATCACAAGGCCATCATGAGCCATTCCAAGACTACGTCTAGCTATCCAAGTGCCCAAACAGTTCCCGTACGTGGGTTATCCGCCACGTACGACCCTTCCGATGTCATCGATCGTGACGGTCAACGGGCAACGCTCGGGTTATCCCGTCGATGGTATAACTCTCTATCTCTTTTAATTATGTTAGATATTGATTAGTTGACTAGGTTGTGGACTGTGCTGTTGGTTTTGTGGAGTTGTGGTATTGTGATGTGGTGCTGTGTAATGAACTGTTTGGGCACTCTGTGTAATGAAGTGTTGGGCTTGTCTGTGTTGTATGGAGGTGTATTATGTCGTGTAGTGTAGTGTGCTGTGAAGTGTTGGGTGTATTTGGGAAGTGTGATGTGTAGTGTTGAGGACTGTGTTGTAATGGTGGCGTGGTGTATGTGGAATGGGAAAAGAGTACACGCTATGTGTACTCTATGTGTGGCGTAGTGTGAGATAAGGAGAGTATATGTACCCTCCTGGCATATTGTGGAACGGGATGAGTACAAGTGGAGGGTACTCTGTGGTGTAGTACGTGTATGAAGGGAGTGTACGTGGAATGTACTCCATGTGGCAGAGTGATGCACCATATGGCGGATATGCCATAATGGTAATGTGGCATAGCGTGTATGGAGGGAGTACACGCGGAGTGTACTCCATGTGATGGAGTGACGCACCATACGGCGGGTAGGCCGTAGTGGTGATGTGGCGTAACGTGCATGGAGTATACGCAGAGTGTATTTCATGTAGTGGAGTGACGCATCATATGGCGAGTATGCCATAGTGATGATGTGGCGTAGCGTCTGTGAATGGAGTATATGTGGAGTGTACTCCATGTGTAGGGCGATGCACCATATGGCACGTACGCCATAATGGTGATGTGGCATAGCGTATGTGAAGGGTCCATGTAGAGGAGCAATGTACCATATAGCTGTATGCTATAATGGTGATGTGTATGTGGAATGGGACGAGTACACGATGAGTGTACTCTGTGTGGTGAAGTGATGTACTATATGGCGAGTACACCATAGTGATGATGTGGCGTAGCATGTGAGAAGAGAGTACGCATGAGATGTACTCCATGAGGTGCAGTGATATGCCGTGTCGCAGTGATAAGGATGGTTGTATGATTTATGGGCGTGGAACGTGATGAGTGGTGTCGGGAACTATGGAACAGTGTCCCGGAGTAATTAATGTGAAGCCTGTAGTCTAAGGTGACAAGTGTCACCGTGTTGGACTTACGGCTGGGAATAAGAATGAAGTAGCGGAATAAGTGTAAGAGTACGCAGCGGAAGCATGACTAGGCAACGTCACCTCGTGACATGGTTACCGACAATCGTGCTTGCCATGTGGTGAAGCGATAGGGTACGAATAGCATAATGGGAATGTGACCAGATGTCACGATGTGACGGGAGTACGTGAGGAACCGTACTCGTGATAAGTTAGGAATTTTTGTACCAGAGTGTTGGGTAACGCGACAAGGTCATGGCGTAGCTTGAGATTAGTCTTGAGTTATATGACATGACATGAGACGTAGTTATGAATAGTCTTATCGTGTTAAGTGTTGAGATGAACTGTCAAAGAGGGACGGGTAGCATGAGGAGTCATGCTAGCTGGGTTAAGAGAAGGTTGATATCGGAGTATGGCCCTTGTCCCTCAAAGCTGGTGATCAACGTGTTATATATGTTGATCTTAGGTGATAAGGGGTAGAGTACATGTATAATCTGGTTAGACACATGTGCCGGACGAATTCACCATATGTAATGGGTAATCTATCATTAGCACAGTTACACGATGCTTAAGCCTCAGAGTTGGATTTATGAACCCGCGGGAACATAAATCCCTTGAACCCACAGTCAATTTGAAAACTCCCCAAGAAAGCCAAAATCAAGTCAATGGATGGAGAACCTAGACCCGATGAGAACTCGTTTCAAGAACCTAGATTATATCAAAATCTAGACCCGTTGAAGAACCCGTCTCAAGAACCCAGATTACAAAGGAGGAACGCCACAAAGGTTGTGATTTACCTTTGATAAGTTCAAAAGTTCAATTAAGAACAAGAGGAGTAAAACTCAACTCACAATGAATAAATTCATCAAATTTCATAAATTTCATAATCTGATTAGAATGAGGCTACATAGAGTATTTAAAGAAAAACCTAATGAAACCCTAGCTTAAAATAAACCCCCATCTTCCAAAAGTGCCCCTAGATGAACAGTATCGCGGCTACAGTGCCGCGCTACAGTAGCTCGGCTACAGTAATCCTAACCCTAGTTCAATAAAATAATAACTTTCCCAACATGCCCTTGCATAGGCCCCCTTAAGTGCTTCCCATAATAAACTCAATTATTCTAAACTAATAACATAAGTTCTTTAAATGAATTAAATAAGTTGAAACCCTTCAAGAGCTCAAAGCCTTTAAGTCTTGTCGTTGCCCTCTTCCGTAGCTAATCAAATGAATTAAAACTGGATCTTCATCCTTCAAGCCCCATCTTGAATGTTGGGCTCTTGCTAAACTTGTCCCAAGTGGATTGCATCAATCCTTGCATTGTCTCCTTGATCTTCTTGGTCCATCTGGAAGTTGCAAATGATCTTTAAGACTAGGCCCATCTTGGTTCCCATCATTCCCTCTCTCCTCAAAAGGATTCGACCTCGAATCTCCACCTGGATCAAAGGGAAAGTGGTTAGTAACATTGAAAATAGTAGAAACAGGATACTTACCTGGAAGATCCATTAGATATGCATTTTCATTAATTTGTTCAAGAATTTGGAATAGTCCATCCGAGCTACCCATATCATCAACTGATGAAGACTTTAAATCTAAAGGAGGAAATTGATTAAGTCTATAAACAATTTCAATTGGTGAAAATTTAGTAGTGGCATGAACACTCCAATCATATGTAAACTCAATGAATGGCAAACAATACTCCCACAAATGTTCATGAAGCACATCTAAAGTCTTCCTCGAACCAAAATGACCACTCTAATATGCAAACTCAATGAATGGCAAATGATACTCCCGCAAACGTTTATGCAACATGTCAATGAATGACAAATGATACTCCCATAAACGTTCATGCAACATGTCTGAAATCTTATTTTTACCAGAATGACCACTCCAATTATATGCAAACTCAATGAAATTTAAATGATACTCCCGCAAACGTTCATGCAACACATCAATGTATGGCAAATGATACTCCCACAAACGTTCGTGCAATACATGAATGAATGACAAATGATACTTCCACAAACGTTCGTGTAACACGTATTTGAATGGCAAATGATATTCCCACAAACATTCATGCAACACAACAAAAGTCTTCCTTACACCAAGGTTACCCAACAAACCACAATGTTCATCACACACAAGCAATTTAAGCATAAAACTAGTAGGCACACAAAATCTATTCTTTCTAAACAAGTACCAATCTAGTTTGTAGAACTTACCAAAAGATGCTTTCTCACATGTTCCATACATACTAGCAAAGTCATCATCATTAGCATGCAATTCCTTATCATATTCAAGTCTCAACAATTTTGCATCTAAAATGAAGACAATGACATACCTTCTTGCTAAAGCATCAACCACAAAATTTATCATGCCTTGTGTGTATTTGAATACATGAGGAAAAGTCTCAATACAATCCTCCCGCTTAGCATGCATTCTAGTCAACAACTTACCTTGTCCCTTTAAGTGTGTCATTGACTCATGTTTTTCCAAGAAAGGTCGGTTAGGAATTGTCGCACCTAGCACAAAATCAATGTAGTGCTCTATTTCTCTAATAGGTGGCAATCCACTAAACACACCGCTAGGAATCATGACCTTATATGCCTGCAACAAAGAAACAACAACACAAGACAAAGAGTCATTAAATTCATTAGTATAAAAGCTTGCCTTAGCATAAAAACTCACTTTTGTCTTTTTATTTCTCTCTACAATCTCTCTTTCTTTTTCCTCTTGTGGCTCCACTCTTTTTTCTTGACTCTCAACCACCTCTCTATTTTCTTTTTCTCTCTCTCTTTCTTTTGATGTTTCGGCTTCATTCTCTTTTTTCCTCTCACTCTCTTTGTTCTTTTCACTCTCTGTTTTTCTTTCAGTCTCCTCTTTTTTTGAACTTTCGGCCTCACAATTGTTTTTCAACTCATTCTCTATTTTTCTTGAGATTTCAACCTCACCCAAATCTTTTCCCTTTGGTGGTTCGGTCTTCCCATTTGCTACAGCTTGATCATTTTTGTCCCACTTTGGTTTCCAATGAGTACTAGAAACCGAAGTATACCTTGATGTACCCCTTCCTTTTAGCCGTCTCTCCACCTTCATAGCCATGTGTACCATATCTTCTACCTCCTTATAATGTTGCAACTCAACTACATTGGCTATCTCCCTATTCAACCCACTCAAAAATCTTGTCATCGTGGCCTCCCGATCCTCCACTACATTGGCCCGAATCATAGCCACCTTCATCTCCTTATGGTAATCCTCTACACTCCTAGACCCCTGTATAAAATTTTGTAGTTTTTGGTAGAGGTCTCTATAGTAGTGGCTAGGTACAAATCTCCGCCTCATGATAGCTTTCAACTCTCTCCATGTTTCTACAGGCCTCTCAAGATTCTTCCTCCTATTGGATACTAATTGATCCCACCAAATAATCGCATAATCAGTAAACTCAATTACAGCCAACTTCACCTTCTTCTCCTCAGAATAATTATGACAATCAAACACCAACTCTATTCTTTTCTCCCACTCTAAATAAACTTCAGGGTCAGTTCTACCTTGGAATGATGGTATTTTCATTTTGATGCTCCCAAGGTTCCTATCTACTCTATCTCGACCCCCTGAGTTTGCCCTAAGGCTTCCTCCATGCCTTCTATCTCTCTCACCTTGCAAATTTCTAATCACTGCTTCTTGATTATCCATACTTTCCCTCACTTCACCCAACACCAAGTTCAACCGCTCAAACTGTTGTTGCATGGCTTGCAACACAAAAGATGAGTTATCTGCCACACCGTTTGGTGATGAGTCACTTCTATGAGACATCATAATATGCTGCACAAAAATAATGTTAGTGGAAAACCTTACACACTCCCTTACGTGTTTACACTCGAATAATGGCACTCCACTCGTGTTTCACTTTGAATTGGCTTTTTCTCGATAATAGTCTCACACTCTCTTGCCTTTTACCTCAAAAGTTTTCTCACTCAAGTTCTTTCAGAACTAGTTGAACTAAATCAAGATAATTCAACCTTGTATTATTCCAACCAGTAATATAGATGAAAGAAACAAGGGATGAATAAAATGACACGAGACTCAAGAAATTTATACGAGGGAAAGAGTAATTATAAAACAAGACACCAACTAGCAAGTTGTATTCAGCTCCTATGATGATAATAACTCAATCAACAGATACTTTCTTTCTCTTTGTTGTAACTATGTAGCAACTTTGAATATCCTACCTTCTCTTTTCTTCTTCTTCTTGTTTTTTTTTTTTTTTTTTTTTCGAATTTTCTTTTTTTTTCTTTTCTTTTCTTTTCTTTTCTTTTCCTTTCCTTTCCTTTCCTTTCTTTTTCTTTTCTCTAATTCAACCACAAACAGCAATATTCAATTGTGAAAACCAAACAATTGAATTCAAACACACAAGCATGGACAATGAAGTAGAAGAGAATCAATGGAACCACACTCCAAGCAATTGACAAACTTAGAGATGCAGGAAACCCTAGAATTTTGAAACCCTAGGTGACGCAAATTTCAGCCAAACCCAAAACCCTAAGAATTTCGGCAGCCTACTTTTTGTTTCTATTTTTTTTTTTTTTTGGCAACCCTAGAACAATGAAGCCCTAGAATTAATTTAAGGATGCAAGAATTTAAAGATAGAATCAGACCTGATTGGAAACCTTGCTCTGAATACCAAATGATATGAACCCGCGGGAACATAAATCCCTTGAACCCACAGTCAATTTGAAAACTCCCCAAGAAAGCCAAAATCAAGTCAATGGATGGAGAACCTAGACCCGATGAGAACTCGTTTCAAGAACCTAGATTATATCAAAATCTAGACCCGTTGAAGAACCCGTCTCAAGAACCCAGATTACAAAGGAGGAACGCCACAAAGGTTATGATTTACCTTTGATAAGTTCAAAAGTTCAATTAAGAACAAGAGGAGTAAAACTCAACTCACAATGAATAAATTCATCAAATTTCATAAATTTCATAATCTGATTAGAATGAGGCTACATAGAGTATTTAAAGAAAAACCTAATGAAACCCTAGCTTAAAATAAACCCCCATCTTCCAAAAGTGCCCCTAGATGAACAGTATCGCGGCTACAGTGCCGCGCTACAGTAGCTCGGCTACAGTAATCCTAACCCTAGTTCAATAAAATAATAACTTTCCCAACATACCCTTGCATAGGCCCCCTTAAGTGCTTCCCATAATAAACTCAATTATTCTAAACTAATAACATAAGTTCTTTAAATGAATTAAATAAGTTGAAACCCTTCAAGAGCTTAAAGCCTTTAAGTCTTGTCGTTGCCCTCTTCCGTAGCTAATCAAATGAATTAAAACTGGATCTTCATCCTTCAAGCCCCATCTTGAATGTTGGGCTCTTGCTAAACTTGTCCCAAGTGGATTGCATCAATCCTTGCATTGTCTCCTTGATCTTCTTGGTCCATCTGGAAGTTGCAAATGATCTTTAAGACTAGGCTCATCTTGGTTCCCATCAGCTGATGTTTAAGCCCATGTATGTTCTTAAACGAAGTTTTCCACGAACGAGCTATTAAAGAAAGGATAGGACTGAAACGAACTGAAAAATGAAAAGATGATTTTCGGGCTTACGCCCTAAACGATGTTTTCCCATGAAAAGAAATGTTTTCTCATGAAAGGACTGTTAAAGGAAAGAATGAACTGAATGAAAACTCCAACTCTTTCGAGCTGACATGAACGTATGAATGAAAAGCAAGAATGAACGTACGAATTAAAAGAAATGAAAGCATGAAATGTATGAAGATACGTAACGGTCACATGAATGAATGAAAAGGGTACCAATGAATGGGCAGATTGCAATGCCGGGTAAGTAGTACTGGAAGTGCACCCAGTGCTGCCCCCTATGAAAGGGATTCCCAACCTGTGGCCACGGGCGGAATCCGGGTCCAAAGGAAGACCGCTAGCCCCAACACACAAGGCGTAACAGTGTGTACTGGCCTATGAAAGTGATAAGAATGAATGAATGTATGCATGCATGTACGAATGCACGAATGCACGAACTCTTTAAGAAATGAAGGCACTGACGGGGGAAATGTTTGACGACAAGAAAACCTTTTAAACGTAAAACCCCGTACAATGGCTCTTGAAGAAATGAAGGCACTGACGGGAGACACATTTCACGGAAAAAAAGACCATTAAAGCAAAACTCCGTCTAGTGACGTTTTCAAATGAACGCACGTATGACATGTATGCATGCACGTAATAGTATGTATGAATGATGAATGCATGAATGAAAACCTATATTGTTATATTTTAACTGTATGAAGTAATGCTTACGAGTCTTCGACTCATTTTAGTTTTTATGCATGTTCCTCCCCCTCACAGGAACTGCATGATCAGAACAGACACGGCCCATGGGGAAGAGCACGAAAGTCTAGGCACAAATTTTAAATGTACGAGAGGCATTTTTATTTTAAGATTTATGTTTTCCGCCTTAAACCTCTTTTATTGTCAAAGCACATTTTAATTTATAAACGTGGAGTCTTGCACCCTGGGTATGCAAGTGAAAAGTTTTAAATCAGACGGTAATTCCCATCGTCCTTTCTAAAAATATTTATAAAAAGTCCCACCATAAGGACGGACGTTACATTAAATCACCTTTGATTTAATGGCCCCAAGTTCTTTTGTTAGGCTAGGCTTGGTTATAGGCTTTGGGTTGGGCCTTCCTATTTGGGCCTTAGGTCTAACTTGTTGGGCCTTGTTATTGGGCCTTAGGTCTAGCTTGTTGGGCCTTTACTTGGGCCTAACTATCCTACCAAATTGGGCCTCAACTTTGGACTTCATATTGGGCCTCATATTGGACCTCTTTCTTCAAAAGTTTGATCTATCATTTAACTAAGTTTGAGTCCTCCTCATATCCACATAAGTTGCATAGTATGCTATAGTTTCATCTCCAAGCCCATTGATCCAAGAATTTGTCAAAGATCTTATCTTAAGTAATGGAAGTCATTTGGCTAAATCTTAACCCTAAATACTCAAAAAGATAATTTCTTCTAAAAGTCCATATAATCACGCCCAATTCATTAGGCACTAATATGCAATGAAATTGAGAGATTAATAAAACTAATATAAAAATTAAATTAGATTAGAAAGTAATTGACAAAATCGAACTGAAAATTGAAAAGCCCCAAAATCAAGATTCTAGGGTTCATCCTTGTATTCAAATCATAAATTCTCAAAATTAATCCATAGCAATTGTGTAACACCCCGTTCCCGAAAAGACATTTTATAATTTTCGGGAAGCCGGTGTGCTACTACTAAACTTGAACTTAAAAACTTTTTATTTTTATCAACGCGCCAGATACGAAAGTTTCCATAAATAAAACAAACTTTAATAAATACTGAAAATCTAGAATGGAGTCGGCGGAAGCACTTATTAAAGAAAATATGGAAGTCTCATGTGCTTATCAAAATAATTTATTTAAAACATAAACCATAAAAAATAGTCATAGCATAATCTGTCAGGCCTCTGCCTCGCCTCCCTGGGTCAAGTCCTGTCTTGCAGTCTCATATTCATAAATGTCATCACCTGGGGTGGTTTAAAAACATAAAAACAAACTAAAATGAGTCGAATACTCAATAAGCAACACATCATACAGTAAACATAATAAACATAAAGTTTTTTGAAAAACGTGCATATTCATAAATACATACATAAATAACATGAACATTAACAATAACTTATCTTTCACTTATCATAGGCCGTTACCCACTGTTAACCCCCGTGAGTTAGGGTTAGCGAATTTAAGTAGATTCCGATTCCACCCGTGGCTGCGGGTTGCGGAATCCATACATAAGGAAGACATACTGGGTGCACTACCAGCATGCACGACCTGGCAATGCAATATGCCCATAACATAGGTACCGTTTTCATATCATAACATAGGCCGTTACATATCTTATCATAATCATACTTGCATACTGGTCATTTCATAGATTTCAACAAAAATCGCATACATACTTGTCATATTGTATCATAGATTTCAAATGAAATCGCATTCTTTCATAAACGTCGTGATACATGTTTCATCGCATAAAATCATGATTTTTCATAAATATTTTAATGCATAAATCTTCATATAAAATCATGCATGGCTTTTCATAATTTAATCTAATACATAACTCTCACATAAAATCATGACTTTTTCATAAATCTTTTGATGCATAACTCATTTCATAAAATCATGATTTTTCATAAATAACTTAATGCATAAACTTCATGCAAAATCAAGGATTTTCATAATTTTATCATGTCTTGGGTACATAAAAAGGGACTTCCAATGGAGGGTGTACATGCATAATATTTTTATAAAAGACATGCCGTTTACCGTACATACGTGTAAGGGTATGATCATGCTACTTACTTTGCAATGCTAATCCACTATTTTCGGTACGCAATCGATCGCCTATAAAAATAAACACGCAATTTTCATAAATTTCTAATTAAACCTATGACTTTATTAAAGACTTAAACTACTAAAATAGTCTATATTTCCTAAACCTAAATTCTTCCTAACACTAAAATATTCTCACCTGTTAATCCTAAATAGGCATGGGTATTTTTGGGAAAACAACATAATGAGCATGGGCATTTTGGGAAAACAAAATAGAGGGGCATTTTTGTAATTTAACTAACCAAAAAAAAGATTGATTTACGGTTTGCATGGATTCGGGTTGGTTTTACTCGTGAATGAGTTGCAAGCATTTGGGTTGGGTGGTGTGATGCTCACCGAGAGAGGAAGCTGATGCGCGGCGGCTCTGGGCGGCTGGGGAAGGGCCGGAGATGCGACGGGGTTCTCTGGGTAGTGGTGGTGCGACGTAAAGAGAAGGAGAGAGGGAGTTCTGTTAAGCCGAAAACAACCGAGAGAGAGAGGAGGGTGGCAACGGTCGTGGGCTTACCGAGATGGAGTGGGTGCCACAGGGTTGAGCTGGTCGGCAGTTTTGTGGCTGAGGGTGGCTGGGATGTGGCTTACGGTCGGTGAGCTCAGTGCTCTGTTTTTGGGAGTGGAAAACAGGGGTGCCGTAAGTGGTTGCCAAGCGTGTGCAATGGCTATCACACGGTGGCTGAGCAACTGGAAAGGGTTGCGGCGGGGTGGCGTAAGTGAAGGCTTGGCTGAGTGACAGTCGTGGGGGGCAGCGACGAGGGCTTGCTATCTGGGTTGGCGTGGAGGAGACCAGAGTATGACGTGAGGACGAAGGCGTGGATTGTTGGGTTTGGTTTCGGCTTGAGGCTGGTTGTTCATGCTGGAAATAGACGCTCGGACTAGACGTAATAAGCCTCTATATATAGACCAATGAAAACCCTAGTGAAGTAGGAGAAAGAAATGTACGTGCATGGAAGTGGATTAGGTTTCGTGCGTGTTTGAAATTTACAGAATAAAAACCGGTAGCTAAGAGTTTTAATATGAAGAGAAAATAAGAATAGGAATAGTGTTTGGACTCTAACACACACGTGCTTGGAGTAAAATAATAATAAAAAAAATAAAAATAAAAGCTAAAAATAAAATAAAATAAAAATAATAATAATGATAATAATGATGAAGCCTAAAAAAATAATCTATCCGATAAATCTTCTAATGGGTTTTAACTCATTTATTGAGCTTAATAAAATTATTCGAATTTTATCCCTAAAAAACTATAGGGTCGGGTCGTTACAAATTGTAATCACTGTTAAATGAAAACTTAAAGAAGTGAGAAAAATAAATAACACGAAATAAATAAATAGCAAATAAAATGCCTAAAAGTCCAAGCCAAATATCTCAAAAATAAATCACAAACTTTAAACTAAAATTAAATAAATAGTAGAGAGTGAAAAGAGCAAGCCACATGAATGGAGATGGAGGTGGTAGGCAATGGACGAGGCGGCTGGACGACAATTGGACCCTAGAAGAGTTTTTCAAATGTGCGGTGTTGCTCTCTAAAAAGTCTCTAATTTTGTGCTAATGATATGCTTAAATAGGGTAGGAAAGAAACTCTAATGTCTTCATATTTCCGCACACAAAATCGCTTAAATTTTAGGACTCAACTTGGCAGCCACGTATGCGCTTCAGGAGTTTGAATTTGGAAATGCTTATCATAGACAACTTTGTAGCCCTTTAAAATAGCTTTCCAACGCATCAAGAATCGTATCAATTCGATATTTGAGCGGAAAGTTATGATTAAAATACTAAAGTGTGTCCATTTTGTCTCCTAACGCATTTTAGACTCTGATCCAAATTACTCTCAAACCCCATCATTATCCTTATTTGAAGAGTCCTACACTCGTTGAAAGTTCTTAGGTTATTCCAACGTCTTACCAACTTGAAAGTCCTTTGAATTTGAAATTAGAAATAAAATAATAGAAATTAGAAATAAAATAAAATGAGAATAATAGAATATCAAAAATATGTTGTGCATATGAATGAACATTGTCCAATTAAATCACAAGTTATAAAATTAAGCATAAATCATGCTATTAACCAATTTAAATCACAACTCGAATTTATTCATCTTAACCATTTTTTCATCTAAAACCAATAATAATGTAATGAAATAAATAAAATATATTGGTTCTAAATGTATAAAATATGCAATAATTCAGCTCAATCACACCCCCCAACTAGCGTTTTGCTAATCCTTGAGCAAAATAGTAAAAATTAATTGAGATGAATATTGCATAAAAATCGAAATCCAAACAGAAACAATCAAACACAATTCTGAATTCTCACAAAAGTGACATATTACTACTTAACCCTTAGAGGTTATACCCACCAAGACTATCTCAACAATCTTTCACATAGAATTGAGGCAAATGTCTCAGAACTCAAATGTGTGTGTGGAGCTAAACTGGTTGGGTGTTCTTCATTACTAGTCATGATTTGTCATAGGATTATTCAACCTTAAGATTAATTATTGTTGATTCTAACTACCTCAAAGCCCAAGGGACTAGCAGTTTTCACGCTAGCTCTGTTTTTAAAGGTTGACCACTCAACCCCCAAAGTCTTGGGTAACTGTTTCTAGCCCTTTACTTAGGAAATCTTACTAAGCCGCCTTTATCTACTTTTTTCTATTCTTTTCAAATCTTTTTTTTTTAAGCATGGCTCGGTAGTCCTATAGTTTACTTAACCTGTGTTAAATCAATGAACAATAAATAAGAAACACTACAAGTGTAAGCATGTGCAAAATGTTCTTCAAAATTTGCTCTTCATTCTACAAAAATCTTATCAAGTCTCATCTCAATAAGTATAGCACCCCGGAGTTTCAAGCTACACATCAACAAAATATGATGCATAAAAAATCATGCTCTATGCTTAAACTTGAAAATAAATCTTCACAAAATGATTATGCTCAACTACTCCACCAAGATGCTCAGATTTCACAAAATACTAGAAATATAGTGTGTCAATCATATGTGTATCAATGCACATCACATTAATGCAAGTTTTTTTTAATTCTATGCACACTCGCTACCCCCAACTAGTGAGAGACATGGTCCTCAATGAATCGAACAAAAGAAAACAAAGTGCACAGGAATAAGCAAGCAAAACAAAAAAAAAATCAACATGAAATATAAAATCAAAGCAAAACAACAAATAAAAAGAAATTACAAGTAAAGAAAACTGTAAAGGGTGAAAAGATCAAAACACTTCCCTGAAATCTTGCACAAGCAATATCTCTTCGTGTGGATCAAAGACCTTCAGAAACGGCTTTAGACGTTGTCCAGTGACAGTGAAGCTATTTCCATTCTTCGGATTGACAATGTCTACTGCTCCGTGAGGATGAACCTTCTTTACAATGTACAGCCCCTTCCATCGAGATTTCGGCTTCTTGGGAAAAAGATGCAGTGTTGAATTGTAGATGAGCACTTTCTGATCAGGTACAAGATGTTTGTCAAGGATCTTCTTGTCATGCAAGGCCTTCATTCGCTCCTTCGCCAAGCGGGAATTATCGTAGGCCTCTCTCTTTATTTCTTCAAGCTCTGAAATCACTTCAACAGCATGCACATCCGACTTGTCGCAATCACCAAGCATCTTACAAGTATTGAACACATTCATTTCCAATGTCATATTCCCGAATGTGAGTTTCAACACTCCACTTCGACATTTATCAGTGCATTGGAGGTAGCAAGGAATGGGTGCCCAAGGATGATAGGCGCCTGGTAAATAGTAGTGGCTGGCTGCTGCATATCAAGAACTACAAAATCCGCTGGGTAGTAAAATTTGTCCACCTGGACTAGCACATTTTCAACAATACCCCGTCTGCACCTTGACTGATTTGTCAGCTAACTGTAGCTTGATGGAGGTCTTTTTTAGCTCACCTAATTCCAACTACTCATACATTGAGAACGGTAGCAAGTTCACACTACTCTCCAAATCAAGTAGAGCTCTCCTAATGCGTGACTCACCAATCATAATGGAAATGTGGGGAGAGCCGGGATCTCCAAACTTTTGAGGAGTCTCGCTCAATATCAATGCGCTGACTTGCTCCATTAGGAAAGCTTTCTTCTTTTCATTCAACTTCTTCTTCATTGTGCACAAGTCCTTCAGAATCTCAGTGTGGTATTTGTTCTTTGGCTAGCTGACAATCTCTGAAGATAGGGAACCACAGGTTGGTACCCCCTTCTAGTTTCAGTATCTGTACTCACAGGCTTCTTCAGCTTTGGTCTCACTATCGCTGATTATTTTTCAGCTTTATCAGTCTCTGTTACATCTTCAGGTGTAGGAGCAACTACCTGTCTGTCAATGGTCATCTCTGGTTGGGGAACTTCCTTTCCATTTCTCAAAGTAAGAACGACCTTCGCTGTCTCAAAAACCTCCTCTAAGACATTATGCACTTGCTGTTGTTGTTACCAGTATACTTGAGGATTAGGCTGAGGCTGTGCTGGAAATTTTCCTTTCTCTTGAGTGCTCAATGTTGTGTTTATTTTATTGATGGTGCCCCGCAAGTCATTTATGGTTTGAGTGTTCTGATTGTTTGTGGTGGCCTGAATCTGCATGAATTGCTGAAGTGTATTGGCCATTTGTGCTATACTGTCATCTAGAGACTTCTTCGCAGATGATTGAGGCTGAGAATTCTGTGCAGCTACATGAGACTGAAATCCTGGAGGTGCTACAAAAGGATAGCTATGAGAACTCTGATATGACTGATACTGGTACTGAGGAGCAGCCTGATGAAATGGCTGCTAAGAAGGTGGTGGAGACCGGCCAGGCTGATCATTCCTCCATGAG
Organism: Juglans mandshurica; assembly: GCA_022457165.1. Lineage (NCBI taxonomy): Eukaryota > Viridiplantae > Streptophyta > Magnoliopsida > Fagales > Juglandaceae > Juglans > Juglans mandshurica. Next base: position 20,218,686 of record CM039619.1, on the reverse strand, counting down.
AAATTTAGGTGATTCCTTCACCCCAGATTATATGTATTGGAAAAAGGCTGATTATGTGTTCTATTTACCTAGTTTGCTGATTACATCTGCTCAGAGCCACTCTCCTGAAATACTAGCATGATTGGGCAATCTTGGGTCTTGTGGTTTGAATCAGCACATAAAGAACATACCTCTACTGTTTTCACAGCCTTCACTTTTTCCATCTCCATGACCTCTAATCTTCTAGTCAATGCAGCTATTCGGGCTTGAACATCAGTGTCCTCCTTAAGCTCATATCTGCCCCCACCAGTGATAGCCCTCAGTGGCTGTGCTGTCAATGAAACTCGATCAGTACGAGTGTTCCATTGTTGTGCGCTCTTAGCAAGATAGTCAAAAAATGGCAATGATTCATCAGATTCCTTACTAAAGAATTCTCCATTGCGTCTGAACAAACTGCCTGCATTGTGGAGTGAGACCAGTGTAAAAATAATTCACCAACCTCCAGGATTCAAAACCGTGATGTGGACAGATGTTCACCAAATCCTTAAACCTTTCCCAGCTGGCCTGGAAAGTCTCGTCAGATTTCTGATTGAACTGGCTGATCTGCTCTTGTAAATACTGAGTTCTCTGAAAAGGAAAATTTTTTTGTAAGAACTCACGCTACATATTAGACCAACTAGAGATAGAATTAGGCCTCAAAGAATTAAACCAAATTTTCGCTTTATCCTTTAAAGAGAAAGGAAATAAACGAAGTCTAATAAATTCATCAGTAGTGGCTCTATTGATAAAAGTAGTACAGGCCAACTCAAAATCTGTCAAGTGCTGATAAGGACTCTCAGATTCCATCCCGTGGAACTGAGGTATCACTTACATCATGCCATGCTTAATAGAAAAATTAGGTGCATCATCCGGTAAAATAATGCATGATGGTGTAGTGGTGCGAGTGGGCTACAAATAATCCCTAAGAGTGCGTGGTGCAGGTGCAGCCATGGTTTGTTCAATTTCAATTTCCTCATCTGTAGAAAAAACAGAAGAGCTATCTATCTCTGGGTTGTGTATACTACTCTCAGTGCTCGATGTAACTCTAACCAACCTATTTGAATTGTCCCTCATCCATGACATGAAATATCAATCCCAATAGCATAAGTAAGGTTCAAGTGACTGAGTAGTAGGTGACAAGTGAAATGTGTAATCAGAGATATGATAGTGACAGAAACATTTGAGATAAAAAAAATAAAAATAACGAGTTTAAATTTACGTCAAGCAACTAATCCCCGGCAAAGGTGCCAAAAACTTGACTCACTCAAAAATGAGTAGTACAAAAGCTATCACAAGCACAGGAGGATGTCACGTAATAATTAAGAATAAATTTCTAAATCGTCTCATCAGGGAAAGTTACTTAATCAAACTCGTTTAAAATGGTGAAAATATTCATAAAGAGAAAATAAAAATGATGGTATGTGCAATGGATGGAAAGTGCAACAAGAATGAAAAGGGCACTAGTCATGTACTATATTCATATTTTTGGATTTTTGAGTGTCGAAATGAAATGTAAAAAAAACTAACAAATTGAAATTAACAATAAAAAAAATCAACTAACCTAAACAATCTTAATTAATCTGAAAATTAAATAATAAAACAGAAATTATTTAAGTCCTAATTAAGTTTTAATCGATCTAATATGCAAAGAAACTGAGAGATTAATAAAACTAATATAAGAATTAAACTAGATTAGAAAGTAATTGACAAAATACGAACTGAAAATTGAAAAGTCTCAAAATCAAAATTCTAGGGTTTATCCTTGTATTCAAATCACAAATTCTCAAAATTAATCCATAGCAATTGTAATCACTGTTAAATGAAAGCATATAAGGAAGCGAGAAATATAAATAACACGAAGTAAATAAGCAGCAAATAAAATGCCCGAAAGTCTAAGCCAAATATCTCAAAAATAAATCACAAACTTTAAACTAAATTAAATAAATAGTAGAGAGTGAAAAGAGCAAGCCAAATGAATGGAGATGGAGGTGGTAGGCAATGGAGGAGGCGGCTGGAGCGGCAATTGGACCCTGAAGGAGTTCTTCAAATGTGCGGTGCTGCTCTCCAAAAAGTCCCCAGTTTCGTACTAATGATATGCTTAAATAGGGTAGGAAAGAACTCTAATGTCTTCATATTCTCGCACACAAAATCGCTTAAATTTTAAGACTCAACTTGGCAGCCACGTACACGCTTTAGGAGTTCGAATTTGGAAATGCTTATTAGAGACAACTTTGTAGCCCTTTAAGATAGCTTTCCAACGCATCAAGAATCTTATCAATCCGATATTGGAACGGAAATGTATGATTAAAATACTAAAGTATGTCCATTCTGTCTCCTAACACATTTCTCTGTTTCAAATTACTCTCAAACCCCATCATTATCCTTATTTAAAGAGTCATACACTTGTTGAAATATCTTAGGTTGTTCCAACATCTTACCCACTTGAAAGTCCTTTGAATTTGAAATTAGAAATAAAATAATAAAAATTAGAAATAAAATAAAATAAGAATAATAGAATATCAAAAATATGTTGTGCATGTGAATGAACATTGTCCAATTAAATCAAAAGTTATAAAATTAAGCATAAATCATGCTATTAACCAATTTAAATCACAACTCGGATTTATTCATCTTAACTATTTTTTTCATCTAAAACTATTAATAATGTAATGAAATAAATAAAATATATTGGTTCTAAATGTATAAAATATGCAATAATTCAGCTCAATCAATGGACCCCATCGGTCCTGCCTAAAAAATAAAGTTTGTCGGCCGTATTCAGCAAAACACCAAGGAAATTAAAAATATGTCAACAATGAATTTGGCTCGGCGATACAATTCAATAGTAAAAAAAAAAAAAAAAAAAGCCGAGCAAACTTCCACTATGCGAAAATCCTTCAGCAGTGAACAATCTCAGTTGGATGAAATTGAAAACAGCGGCTAAATTGCTCTAATTTTTCCATCTCAAACTTGCTTTTTAAATTTTATTTAAAAATATTTGGGTTTTTGGAGGTTTCCCCCACAAGAATCCCCAAGTTTCCATGAGAAGCCCAGCAGCTATATGCCCCATGAACATACTTTGCTGGAAATCACCAGCATGATGCGAAACACCGTCTACAAAGCCCCTCTTGGGCATCTTAATCCTTCTTCATCAGAGTATATACAACTTCGTATCGTGGGTGATGACTTGCATAATTTCTTATATTTTATCACTTCTTAACATTAAATTTTAGTCTAATTTTATTTATTTTTGTTGAGTTTAGGCTTTATTGTTGTCATTTAAATTTATTTTAGATTTGAAGAAAATGAAGATTCAAATTTTACAAGCCCATCGTCTAGGGACTCATTCTCATTTAAATGAAGAGTTTGGCACTTTGAAAAATAAAACCTAAAGAGAGTTTTAAGTAGAGGAACGACTAACGGACAACAAGGAGATCATTTCCTTGTTATTTACGGAGCTGGACACAAGCTGGCAGTTTGAATAGAAGAGGTATGTGAAAACGTATGAGAAAACGTATGATGCGGAAGGTTGGTTTTATGGAATGAAGACGTGGGATAGCTGGGCTCTTGAACGAAACGGATTGGAGCGGCATTTGCTACGCGGACGAAAAGGAGCAATTTTCGAGTGTTCGATGTTTGGCTTCTACACACGGATGTGAGAAAAAAAGAAGAAGAGATTTTTGAATTCTAGTTTCCGAAAAAGAAGAGAGCGAGGGAACGGAGCGAAAAAAAACAGGGACGGAAAACAACATTTTTTTTTTTTTGCTTTTTACACAAATAGACGAAAAGCGGGATTTTTTTTTCGTTCCAGACGCTTCGACTTGGAAGACTACGGACTGAGAGGCTTGGACGACAAGAGTATTTTTTAGTGTTCATTTTCTTCCATTCTTCTCAGAAAAAATATAGTGAATTCGTTTATGCTGAATTTAATTTTTAGCATGAAGTAAATTTTCTTTATTCTAGGAAACCGATATAATCTAGTTCCGAGCTATACTTGCTTTTCTAGACTAATTTGAAGTAATTCTCTTCTATGTTTGTCTGATTTATTCTGAGTTTATTGCTTCTAATTAGGCTGGCCATTGATTAGATGATTTTGATATTGTGATTTGCTGTCGAAAGAGGGAATTATAGGATAGATATTGAATATTTTGGAATAGGTAAATATAGAGATCGAAAGACTTGTATGAACCTATATAGTATTAAAATCGTTGGTCTTAATCATTTCTTGTATTATTAATTTACATACTCTTGTGTAAAATGATGAACAAGAATATCACAAAGTGCAGAATATGTGGCAGCTACAAGTATGACTGTTTCTAGCAATGAAGAGAGTCAACATCAAGTTCAATACATCAACAATTGGAACTACAACTATCGTGGTAATCCTATGCCAAATTATTACCATCCAGGGTTTTGAAATCATGAGAATTTGTCATATGGAAACACAAAGAATGTATTGCAACCTCCTCCAGGATTTGATAATCAACCAAGCGAGAAGAAGATGTCACTTGAGGATGCAATGGTTTCCTTCGTTGAGGAGACAAAGGCAATGTTTAAAAAGATTGATTCACGGTTGGATAACATTGAGACTCATTGTAGCAATATGGGAGCCACTATCAAGAATCTTGAAGTGCAAATTAGGCAACTGGCCACGACCATCAATGCCCAACAAAGAGGAACTTTTCCTAGCAACACAAAAGTGAATCCAAAGGAATAATGCAAGGCCATCACACTTAGGAGTGGAAGAGAAATTGATAGGTCACCATAAAAGGAAACCAAGTCCACCCCTACAGTTGCAAACAATGGACAAAGCAATAATAAAGTAGAAGAAAAGGAGATTGTGGATGATACACTAAGAGAGCTTGACATACCTCCAGTAATTTCATTTCCTGGCAATCC